>DXKC01036560.1:0-11327 GCA_031170775.1 Cymbopogon citratus
TGGAGTTCCGTCGTCGCTTCCGCCGCCACAGGGGGTCTGCACGGCATGCGCCAGTGTGGCGCTCCCGCCGCCGCCGGATGCGCGCTGCTCGGGGTTATGGGCGTCTTGGCCATCTCAGGAATGGGTTACGTTGCTAATAACTATGATCCTCGTTGTGTTTTCGACTCATTGTGTGGTGAGAGACGCCTGGAGGAAGCTTCAAATTAAACGGCCAACAACGATCGAGTGGACATGAGGGACGGTCGGAAGAACCATCGCCTGTTCTGCTTTCAACAAGCTAGTGCCAGTGATAGGAGTACTGCTGAATTTTTTTTAAGGGAAACAGGAGGGGTTAACCCCCTACTGAGCTTTTATTTAATCAACGAAACAGTTCTGTACATGAAACATAAAAAGTAATAAAGAAAATGAGCAAAATTACACATAAGCGTCTAGCCATTGAGTCATCTGTTGGGCTTTGGGATTCTTCGCTCGAAGGATAACTTGAGCGAACTCTGATCTGAAGATTCTCTGCATTGCTAGATTGAGTGTTGAACATGTTTGAAGACGGCATTATTTCTGACTGTCCATATGGACCAACACATTGTCACCAATATTTCCATGAAGAAGGGCAAATGCAGTTGATTTTTAAAAGAAACCAGCGTATCATAGGGGCTATCTGCATTTTGAATTTGAAGCCCAAGTGTTGCCCAACAACTTTCAGCGAAAGAGCACCCCAAGAATAGATGAATCAAATCTTCTTCAATTGCTGAAGTGCAGAGCACACAACTGTAATCATCAAGAGCCATTTGCTTCCTCCCTAGTAATTCTCTAGTGCTCAATCTGTCATTACGAAGAAGCTAGAAGAAAAATTTTCTTTTGTTTTGGCAACAAGATTTCCAAAGCCAAGAAAAGACAGGATGTATAGGCTTTGTTCCTGAAAGATGCTTGTATGTCTTTTTGGAACTGAAAACATTTGATCCCCAGATATAGGTCCATACATCCTTTTCATCACTTAAATCTAAGGATTCAAGCAAGGACAAAACATGATTATACTGCTGAAAAGCTTGCTGTGACAATGGTAAATGGAAGAGAGAATGGAGCTCAGCTGTATTATAGACTTTGTGGACAGAGACAAATTGATCTTTTGCAAAGGAGAGCAACTCAGGCAACTGTGTATTTAAGGCAAGACCATTCCAAGTATCCAACCAGAAGAAGCAGGAAGAACCACTATTGACTTTGGCCATGGCCATCCCTTTGAATTCAGGCAACAACTTCTGAATATCTCGCCACCAGAAAGAACTTTTTTTCGATTTTGCAGGCAATTTCCCATTAGAATATCTTGTTGCCCAGACCAACGATTTTGCAGGCAATTTCCCATTAAAATATCTTGTTGCCCAGACCAACTGAACCCAGGGAATATCCAGCTTGTTATAAAATTTATGCAGACTTTTGAGCAGCAAACTTTTTTTTTCTGTATTAGCAGATTAATGACACTCAATCCACCATTTGCTTTGGTGTCACAAACTAGAGGCCAAGCTGCTTTTGGAGGTTTTTTGCTGTTAACATTTGAACCACGCCAAAGACAGTGCCTTCTGTATTTGTCAAGCTGAACAATCACTCCTTTTGGAAGTAAGAAAGTGGACATAGTGAAAGTTGGAAGGGCACTAAACACTGCATCATCACTTAGAAAACCAGAGACAGTGATCAATCTTTTTTCACATTTAGAGGCCAAAGGCCAGTAATCAGCAATGGTTGGCCTAGTGAGGCTTAAAGGCAGACCCAAGTATGTGAAGGGCAAGGTCCCTTTAGTACAACCAAATGTTCTGGATAAAATGTCCAATTGATCCTCCTCCACATTAATTGGGACCATCATTGATTTTATGAACATCTACAGGTGCTCTTCATCATCCAATTTCATGTGCAGGTGTTGTGCGGGTGACATATTGTGATGTCTGGTACTCTCTTGGATCAGTTACAAATGCTGATATATAGCAGCCAAAATTATCTCGTTGAATTCCACTTTCCTGTAGGTCTAGGTTCCTTTTTAAATTTTTAATATTCAATCACTGGTACTTGGGCAGGGCTTTGGACATTTTGGTGGGTGTAGCACAGGATCACGATGACCTTGAGTTACCAGGTGATCTTCTGCAAGCGTCAATCGACTAATCAACTCCACATGGGAAAGCTAGATGTGTGCCTGCGATGTTACAGCTAGCTGAATGAAGACAGCTTCCATGGTGTAACTGATCCAATCAAGCACCAGAACCATAATACTTATTCAGATTTGTATGGTCATGTGGCAAATGTTATAAGATGTATTTTGCACACTGTAATTTTGTATCTGAAAATACATGGCGTGTTGCCTGTTTTGAAATTTGTATACAAGGTTATTTCTCTTATGGACAGACTGCGATGACAACTTGTTGATAGCAAGAAATGGGTGGCAGGAAGACATTGATATGATTCCATGATTTTGGCTAGGTTTCTTTTGTCAGGACTGGTGCAGAATATCAAAAAAAATGTGTTTTCTCACAGGGGAATGTCTATGCTATCACCTTGTGTCTAACTTTGCAAATACATGGCATTCATGTATTTTCATTTTGGGATGAGTCCACCTCAAAGATTTCCAATGTGCCTATTTTAGTTTTTTTTTTTCTGGTTGCCAACTACAATTTTCATCTCTGGTTGTCAATTTGAGTTCGTAGTTCTGGTAATTTATACATATTCACTTCACATAAAAGAAAAAAATTGGCATCATGATTGGCCTTGTGCCCGCAGTGCCTGCACTTGTGCCTAAACATAAAGGTTGTAGTGCCCTCATTCTCACAATCGGCATCAGTAACTGCCACCACAAGTCCACACTCCACAAGATGGATCAAACAATGATGATTTCATAGATTTCCTTATATGCTGTTTCTTAGTGTTCGAGGACCAAAATGCCATAGCCATTCAACTAACAAAATCCGAAAGGCCATGTGTCAACTACAAGATCAGAGTATATCCAGAAGAACTCACACCAACCGGTGGATAAAGCCTCACCAGGTATCACACAGGTCTACTCTACCGAAAAACTAGGGCGCACTACAAAGTGCCCATCAGCCACATGAAAGGCTTGCAAGAAGAGCAAGTAATTGGGCAGTGATCGCCATTTCAGCTCACAGCCTCTGCGCCAACAAGTCAACAAGGCCTTTGAGCAACTTCTGGACTTCACAGGGGTCCTCCAGGTGGTACATGGCCAGGCTTGGCGTGTCGCCAACAGTGCATACGAAAACGTCTGCAGCCTCTGGGAGGACGGAGTCACTGGAATGAGTAGAGGAAGTCTTGAGCATATCTTGAGACCCGTCGTCGGCAATGCATAATATGAAATCTGGGTTTCTTCCGCGAGCATCCAAGCCTTCAAGAAGTCTTTCTACGGTTGTTCCACTGCCACTTTTAAACTCCCAAGGCGAATCTCTACGCCACCTGTTGAACAGAACAGAGTACAAGAATTTTGGTTAGAAATGTGTTATATCAAGAAAATATTACATTAACACTCTCAAACAAACTTCCAAGGTTTATACTACAGCTGTAACTGGTTAAGAAATGGTAATGCCACAAGAATTAATCATGACCGTAGATGGTCATTCCCAGTTCTCATGATGAAAGCCCTTTTAAGATAGCATTATTTCTGAAATACAGTATTGTATAGCTAGCAAATGGACACAGGCTAAAGAAGTTGCCAAAGATGACAGAAAGATTCTCACATATTGGAAGGAGAAAGTAACTGTTGCACCAAAATATGCTAAATGCAAATCCATCCGCATCCTATTCGGATGTCTCAAAAAGTCAAAATTGGAAAAATAAATTAAAAAATAATGTGAAACATGGTTACAAGCATATTTGGATGGATAATCTTTATTGAATTTGAATAAATCCGTAGGTTGATAATGCCTGCATGAGACCCTTTTACCTACAGCCAGAACCAACCAGGTTGGATAGTGCTTCTCAAATCTACTGAATAAATTTGAGCAAAACAGCAAGTGATTAGGCCAGTTGACAGAAGATCATTGGGAGTCAGACATCAGACAATGGATGTGAGTGCTTCAGCAAGCACAAGCACAAGCACCCAGAGAGTAAGGCGCAGCAAGCTACCATGTTAATCGCCAACATCTAGCTGTAATTCCCATTTTCATTTCCCACAGTACACACATTGCACAACCCATACCAATTCAGCTCAAGCAAACTGACAACATATCTATTTCCTAAGAACTTTCATGAACATCCCAGCCAGATCATAACATTTGCCAATCCAAACAACTAGATGAACTATGTGCTTGAAGGAGCACAGAGTTAGTAGCAGTACACTCTCCTTTTGGAGCAAAACCAGTCAACATCAAACAATGGAGCATTCTATTTCACAATTCACGAACCATCGACCAAACTAAGGACATGCCATGAGAGTTTACCTTATGAAGCATCCATTCTCTGCAGCGATTCCCAAGCTTTCACAGGGTGCATCCCATTGAGCTAGCTCATCTTTTCTCTGCCCGCTCACCACGAAGATGATGTTGTCTCCATCCGCACAGAGTTGGGTGAGTAGTAGCCGCCACTCTTCGCTCGGTAGTCTCGTGTCCGGGATCACACTGATTAGCCCCCGCGTCATCTTCACTGCATCATCAAACCCCAATAGGATCAATCTGCAACCTGAACGCAGATATGATGGGGCAATTTCCTGGAGGCAAAACTTGCGCCGAGCCGCCGACTGATCGGCGTGCAGCGGAATTGCGCGAGCAGGTCCGACGCGCCATCCTCCGTGGCACGGCTCGATGCGGCGGGGCAGGAGATTCGGCCGAAGAAGACCGGGCGGCGGAGATCGAGCGGAGGCGCGTCGGCGTCGAGGGAGGAATAGACGCCGTGCGCTGCCTCTGGAGTGATCTCCGCGCGGAAGGGGAGGGGGAGGCGGCGGCGGGATTGTGGGGCTTGGTCGGCGGCTGCCGCACCATCCTGCGCGCAGAAACAATTGGGAGAAATCTTAGGGACTCAATAGCAAAATTTGTATGCGATCACCTCTCCTCCGCTGGTGTGCCAGAGACCGAACCTTCTCCTTCCGCTCCTTGTTGCCGAGGACCTGCTCCACGCGTTTCTTCGCGTTCTTCACATCGTCCAGAGTAGTACCTCTCACGAGCTCGGGGATTCTCTTCCCCAACTGACCACCGCTCCTCAGGACCCTGCAATGCAATACGTATTCACAAATTATACTGCGATTCCCTCGAAACAACAAATAATACTGCGATTCCCTCGAAACAACAAATAATACTGCGATCACAGCAACCAAGCGCCTCGCGATCGCGACAGAAATGGCGGAGACGCCGCGCCCAAGCATGCAGTTGCACTGCATTGCGGGACCATCCATCTCGCTACACTGGCGTCGGCGTCGCAGCAGCGCACATACGGTGGCGAGGAACGCGAGCAAGCGCGCCAAGCAGTTCCGCTGCATTGCGGTTGCGGGACAATCCATCGCCACACCGGCGTCGAAGAAGGCCGCGTCCTAGCAGCGCACGGTGGCGAGGAACGCGAGCAAGCGAGCTCGGAGAGTTTGGCGCCCTGGGCGAACTCCCTGCTCGCGCTTGCACGGGTTCCTCGCCGCCGTGCGCTGCTGGGACACGGTCTCCGTCGAAGCCCCACATAGACACGGCGGCGCGCGGCATTGCACAGCAACCACGAGAGAGAGAAAGGGAGCGAAAGGGACTAGGGAGGGAGCACTCACTGTCGATACGAAGCAGCTAGTGCTTTCAGCACGGGTTCCATGGCGACGTGCGGGTCAAGGTCACTGCAACGCGGGAGGTCGGGGCGGCGGTGTTGGAGAGGAGAGACGGGGACGGCGTGATTCTGTTGATGGCGGTTATGACGGTAGTTCTAGCGACGATGGGGACTACCGGGTTTTGCTTCTGCTGCTAGCATATATAGGCGGCAACCGGCAATGAACGGGGATGGGATCGGCCGTCGCCTCTCGGCCGGCTGCCGGGCAGTGGCGGTTCATTCGAATTTGGCGTGGGGCCGGCCGGTGACGAGAGGGGCACAATTTGCTAATGGAGCAGGCGGTGTGCTGCGCAAGCACAACGGGGTGCTGCTGCTCAAGATCGCCTGGCGTCCACCATCGGGCGCGGCCGCGCGGCTGACCCTGCAGTGCTTCATGAAGCTAGCTCGTTTTTACTTGAAAAGGAAGAATCGCCTGTCGATACGTATGATGGCGGGCTTGTTCATGTCGCCATTCGTGCAACCTGATAAACTGAGGATGTCATGGATATATTGTTTCCATGTGTTAGCTATTTCTCTACTACATTCTTCAGTCATGTAGCGAGCGATAGATTTTCATATTGTTGTACACAGTGTGGCTCAGCAGCAAAACAAGTTCTTCTGAATTCCATTTATTCTCTTTTGCCTGATGCAGCATCATTCAGTGTTGTGCCATGTACTGAGCTTGTCACAAGCCCCCCAACGGAGCGAGCCGCGAGGGACCAATGCATTGCTAAGCCTTAATTATCTTGAACTTGCTGCTCACAACACTTAGGCGCCCATCCTCTTTACTTTCGATGTTCTTTTATTTTTTCTTAATTCTTAGAGTTATAGTAGCCATTCATGGTTTGCCACGCCACGTAAAGGTATAAATAATTATTGGAAGAGAGAGTTCTCCATTGTGTAGCATTCAATATGTTGTGCATTCTGTAATGTCGTTGTTGTTATATGTTAAAGAACCACTTAGTGTAAGAAATGGCCCAATTAATATATGTTAAAGAACCATTCATCTTCGTTTTACCAACATCAATTTAAATTTGAATTAGGTTGGTTGCTCATAGATGGATTTTGTGAGATGGTTAGGGAGGTGTGGCAGAATACACTAGTTGATGGTTCACCCATAGAGAAGTGGAAGCAAAAATCAGAAGGTTGCGCCAACATCTCCGAGAATGGTCTAAAAATGTGAGTGGTGCTTATAAAAAAGAAAAGGATTCTATTCTAAACAAATTAGATGAACTCGATAAAAAGGCAGAATATGTCTTACTTGACGTCCATGAACTAGATTTAAAACATGTGTCAAATGAAAAACTTGCTGCTCTGCTAAGAGAGGAGGAAATCAAATGGTACCAAAGGGCTAAAGTTAAGCACATGTTAGAAGGTGATGCAAATACAAAATATTATCATCCGCTGGCCAATGGTAGACATCGGAAAACTCGTATTTTCATGCTAAGGATGGGGTCAATATAATAAGTGGCGATGCAAACGTCAAAAAGCACATTACCAGTTATTATAAGAATCTGTTTGGACCATCAGAAAGTTCTTCCATTTCGTTAGACGAGTCTCAAACGGATGACATCCCTCGAGTCTCTGATTTGGAAAATGAGTACTTGACAGGCACTTTCTCATATGAGGAGGTGCGCACTGCGATTTTCCAGATGGAGCATAACAAGGCACCTGGATCAGATAGATTTCTCTCGGAGTTTTATCAAGTCTTTTGGGATCTTATAAAAGACGATCTGATGACTCTGTTTTTGTATTTTCATTGGGGTACACTACCTTTGAACCGTCTTAACTTTGGTACTATTATCCTTTTGCCTAAAAAGAATGATGTGAAGGTAATTCAACAATACAGACCCATCTGTTTATTGAATGTCTCCTTTAAAATCTTTACTAAAGTCGCAACAAATAGATTGTCTACCATAGCTCAGAAAGTAATTAGACCAACTCAAACGGCATTTCTTCCAGGAAGAAATATTACGGAAGGTGCAGTAATTCTTCATGAAACATTACACGAACTTCATTCCAAAAAGAAGGATGGGGTTATTTTTAAAATAGACTTTGAAAAGGCGTATGATAAGGTAAAATAGAGTTTTCTACAAAAGACTTTAAGAATGAAGGGCTTTTCACAAAAATGGTGTTCATGGGTGGAAAGCTATACTCAGGGGGGCAATGTTAATATTAAGGTGAATGACCAATGTGGACCTTACTTCCAAACAAAAAAAAGGCTTACGTCAAGTTGATCCCATGTTGCCAATACAATTTAATATAGTGGCTGATATGTTGGCTATACTAATTGCTAGAGCAAACGAAGAAGGACAGGTGGAAGGTGTCATTCCCAATCTAATCCAAGATAGTCTTTCCATCCTTCAGTATGCGGATGACATAGTGATTTTTATGAGCCATGATGTTGAGAAAGATATTAATATGAAATTATTACTTACCACCTTCGAAAAACTATCAGGTCTTAAAATAAACTTCCACAAAAGTGAATTTTATTGTTTTGGGAAAGCAAAAGATCATGAAATGTTCTATTCGCAATTGTTTGGGTGTGAGATTGGAAAGTATCCATTCCGTTATCTTGGATTACCCATGAACACAAGAAAACTCTATAACAAAGACCGGAGAACAATTGAAAACAGAATTGAAAAAAAGGCTTAGTGGTTGGAAAGGAAAAATGCTTTTGGTAGGAGGTTGATTGGTGTTGATTAACTCGGTGCTGCCTAATTTATCGATGTTTATGATGTCTTTTTTTTAATTACCAAGAGGTGTCCTACAGAAAATTGACTACTTCAGATCACGATTCTACTGGCAGAACGACAAACATAAAAGAAAGTATAGATTAGCCAAATGGGAGATCTTATGTCAACCTAAAACTCATGGTGGTTTAGATATTCAAAATTTAGATATACAAAATAAATGTTTGTTAAGCAAATAGTTATTTAAGTTACTGAATAAAGATGGCATGTGGCAAGATTTTTTGCGAAATAAATACATAAAAGACAAGACCCTAGGAAGTTGTGTCAAAAAACCAATAGACTCTCATTTCTGGAAAAGCTTAATGAATGTTAGTGATACTTTTTTAGGCTCTGTTAAGTTTAAGATAAATGATGGGTCACAAACCAGATTTTGGGAAGATAAGTGGCTGGGCAACACACCTCTTAAATATAAATTTCCTGCGTTGTTTAATATTGTGAGAAGAAAACATGACTCTATGGCACACAAGTCCTAGTTCGTCTCCACTGAATGTTTCTTTACGACGTAATTTAGTTGGTGCGAACCTGAGGGACTGGCATAGAATTGTTGCTTTTTTACATGATGTAAACCTACTGGAGGATAGATATGTCTTTGTTTGGGGTTTGAATGCGTCCGGTTCTTTTACTGTGAAATCCATGTATGCCGTATTAATTAACAATGGGGTTAGAGTGTCACAGGATATTTAGCAAATTAAAGTTCTCATGAAAATTAAAGTTTTCATGTGGTACCTAAAAAAGGTGTGATTTTAACCAAGGATAATTTATTCCGACGCAACTGGAATGGTGATAAGGAATGTTCCTTATGCCATTGTTGACAAATAAATGTCAACACACAATGGAGGCCCGAGAGAATCGAGATAAAGCAGGACACTCCAAGATTCTCAAGGCCTCGAGCAGTGCCGGATTGCAACCGAAGTGTACCAGCCAATTTGACCTGCAATTGACAAGGAGAAACGAGATCAAATTGTGGAACCTGTCGGTATGATTCCAGAAAGTTCCGAGATATATGGCTAAACTGTAGCCGATGAGTAAGGAGAATAACTAGAAAGTTGGCTCCAAGCAAAGCAATAATAGAAGGATAAAGACATAAGCAAAAACAGGCTATAAAGATGTATAATTCAGTGCATATTTCAATTAGCCGATCTTGTTTAGTCAATATCGATTACGAGCAGGTAGCACATGTATACAGTTTTCATCTTAATTATCGAGTGGGTAATAACCATTAGAGCTGGTCTAACGGGCCAGCGGCTCTAACGAATCACTTTCATAAAGTTATAAAGATATGCAATAGACTGGTCTAATGGGCCTATGGTTTTCTCACATATCTCACAAACAGAACTAGTCCAAACAGTAATAGTCGAAAAGCAGTATAAACATGCTACTCATTAAAGCACAACTTGTATCGGCTAGATAGTCGATATGCAGTCTTAAGCGGGCAACATGCATATAATGACACCAGATAATTATCGAATAGATTACAACCATCAAGGCTGGTCTACGGCCTAGCGGCCTTGATGACTTGATTCCATTAGATTATCAGATGCATAAGAAGCTGGTCTAATGGACCGGCGGCTCCCCATACACCTTTCAAGACAAAACTGATCTATCTAGTAACTAGCCGATAGCCGATATAAGCATGTTACTAGTGAAAGCACAACTGAATCGGCAAAATAGTCGATGCAGGGTCCATGTTGACGTTTCTTAGCGCAATCACCAAGAGACAGGCTAGAAACCTATCCCCGGTAACAACACCAGAAAACTTGTTGGTATTTCTTAACGTATGCAGGAAGAATCCGCAAGCGTACGGAAAGTACCGTTGTAGCCTTCACCCGGAAGTATTCAAGGTATTGTATTTTCCACAGGGAACGGAGGTATTTCTCCTAGCTAGTACGTCCAAGGACAACCCAAGGGTAGAATTGGTAGGAGGGGGAGAA
Organism: Cymbopogon citratus; assembly: GCA_031170775.1. NCBI lineage: Eukaryota > Viridiplantae > Streptophyta > Magnoliopsida > Poales > Poaceae > Cymbopogon > Cymbopogon citratus. The sequence continues at coordinate 10,442 of DXKC01036560.1, forward strand.
GGATTCTATGGCTTTTGGGTCTAAGGGTAGATAAACTGCACCTACACTTGCTTACGTCGGGCACCGGATCGCACCTGGTCTGCCAGGTGATGCCGGCCTGTAGCTCTACGCCGTAGCCGAACGTGGGGGATTACACGGGACGGACAGGGCTGTCACCACCTGCCGCCTACCACCTCAACCGTGGACTACGAGGCAAACGAAGATAGCCGCCAGCCTAGACACCACGTCTATGCTATTAGCTACTACTCTAGCGTTGCGCAGGGTATCCCGTCTTTATCAGGGGCCCTCTGCTAGAGCAACCACCACGAGGACGATCGACGAACCCACAAACAAGTATGAGTGAAGAATAAATACCAAAAGACTTATTACCGAAAAAAACACGAACACGAACACTCACGTAGCGGGAAAACCCGACGAGCGGAGCGTTGGTGTTCGTTGAGGTACAAGGTTGGGGGAGAGACCAACAAGTTCGGCTCTTCCCCGCTCTTCCCTCACATCTCTCCACTAACAAGCTCTACTAGCTAGCTAGGGCCTAAGCCCATGGAGTGTGGCTCTTTATTCTCTAGGTGTAGTGGCTCTTGATCCTTGGAATGGTGTTTTAGAGGAGGGGGAATGGCCCTCCTTTTATAGGTGGAGAGGAGGGGGCTCTTTGGAAAAGTGCCATCCCCACTTGGAAGGACCCAAACTGACCTCTATAGGGCGGTTTCGCACTTGCCATGTGGAAATCCCCACCGTCATTGACTTTGGGCTGGCCGGAAGGAGCTACAGGCCAAAAATGGGCCCGGTTGGCGCCCACGCAGGCGCGCCCGGGGTGGCTCAGCTGGGGCCCATCTTTTGCAGGCACGTGGGCCTCGTCGTCAGCTTCGCGTGGCCAGGTGGATTACTG
>DXKC01036561.1:0-11035 GCA_031170775.1 Cymbopogon citratus
GCCTCTGCTATCATGGATCCCCGGCTGCTGATGGCTGCACGGCGTGGGGATTGCCAGTTGCTGGAGAATCTGCTCGTCAACAAGCAGGTCGGCCAAAATGTTTCCCAAATTGGATCCAATTTCGTCATTCGAATTCCCGAGATGTCTTCAAGCACCGACGCCACTAAAGAAGAAGAAGCCGACCATCAGCTTCACAAAGGCACAGGTAAAAAATAAAAAAGAAAGAAGCGGCACCAACTTCTCAAATCATTTGTTCTCAGAATTTTGTGCATTTCGAAGGCATATATGCCTAAATATCTCTGTATATATGATTCTGTACTTACTACTACATATTCATAGGCATCCGGTTGTAGATTCATCCATCCCTCAATTGATGCAGAACAATCCGCTGATGCCCAGGGAGGGTCCCCGTCCTCCTCATCCTCCCTTGCATTGTTGCCGCTGGAGAAGGCACCTCTAGCTGAAAGTCAACACTCGCAGCACTCGTCCCTCCTGGAAGGAGTAACTCTTGACTCGGAAGAGGACTCAGCGCTTCACATCGTTGCAGCCTCGGGCGACAGCAATCAGTATCTACTCTGCGCAGAGCTGATCTATGGCAAGGCCAAACATCTACTGGATGCAGCCAACAGGGAAGGGAACACGCCTCTGCACACTGCTGCTAGAGCGGGGAGCCTTAACATGGCCACTCTTCTCATGGAGATGGCTGCACGCGACAACAATCCTTGCGGTGGTAATAACAAGAGAGCATCGTCGACGGAGTTCCTGAGGAAGGTGAACACGCATGGAGAGACAGCCTTGCATGGGGCCATCCGCAGCACCAATACAAAGTTGATAGGGAAGCTCATATCGGAGGACCCAGGCTTGGTCCAGATTCCAAGTGATGGAATCTCGCCACTCTACCTGGCTGTGTCCTTAGGATATTTGCAAATTGCGACGGACTTAATTCAGACAAGTCGTAATAAGAGGCTGTCATACTCCGGACCTGATGGACGAAATGTTTTGCATGTTGCTGTATTTCAAGGCGCAGAAGGTACGTAATTGACCAACTGTTGTGTTTGCTTCTTTTCCCATCATAATTCATATGGCGAAGGAAAGCTTGTATGTACGTGTTAATTTGGCACTGAGGTTATCTGGTTAAACTTCACACAATCTGTAAAACATCATATCAGCATTGCTGCACTTCCTTATATTGACTTCCTAGCTAATTCATAAATTTGATCAACCGGTCAGTAATCTTGGGTTTCTTTATCTTTAATGTTGCCAAAAGTTTGAGTTTCTATTCTGCTATGGTTTTCTTTATTAGAAGTAACTGATGACTTGTGGGCCATATCGCAGCACTGTCAATACTATTACAAATGTGCAAGGATGTGGATGCTGACATGGAACAGGGACAGCAAACACAAAGAGTGCCTCTTCTGTTCCAACTTACTAGTCAACAAGACAAAAACGGTAGCACTCCTCTTCATTTTGCAGCATCCTTGGAAACTAATAAGAGTAGTACCGGAATCTCAAGTTGGTCTGAATATCTGTGGCCAAAATTAAAACCATGTCCAGCCAAGCTGCTTCTTGAATGTAATGAATCTGCAATGTACCAGCCGGATGACAAAGGCTCCTACCCCATCCATGTTGCTGCCTGCAGCGGGACGCTGAAGGTTGTCACCATGTTCCTCAGAAAGTGCCCTGACTGTGCTACTTTGCGAGACAGAGAAGGCAGGACGTTCCTTCATGTTGCTGTGGAGAAGAAGAGACATCAAGTTGTTGTGTTTGTCTGCGGGAGGCCAGAATTTTTGTCCATTCTGAATATGCAGGACAGAAATGGGAACACACCGCTGCACATTGCGGTTCAGGTAGGAGATCTCTGGATTTTCACCTGCCTGTTCAGGAAGAGGCAGGTATGCTTGGATTTGGCAAACAATGACAGGCTAACTCCACGTGATATCTCGTGGATGGTGATTCCTCCAAGGATTTATCACAAAAAGGTACAGTAAACATGCTTGTATTGAGTAAAGGGCTAGGCTTCGTATACCTATATGGGAACATATCAGGTGTAAACCAAACACTCAATGCAACCATGCCAACTTCTAATCTGGGCTATGTGATGTTGATCCGAGGGGCACACGGGGGATTGAGTAATTTTGCGGTTAAACGCCCGCTCCTAATCACACTTGGATCAATACCATGTGGCTCAGATTAGAAGTTTACATGATTGCACGGAGTGGTTGGTTTGCACCTGATACGTTACCTACTTATATAATGCTTTATTTACATTTCCTAATGCGATGTTGCAGAATCCACGATATATGATATTTCGCTGGTTAGCATACGCCACAGCAGCAGTGAGCCAAACTCGTGTGGATCACTTCAAGGACAAGTACGCCAAGAAAAGGGACGAAGATATGGATTCAGAGCACATGACAAACGCATCGCAGATCGTGGGCATCTCGTCTGTTCTTGTTGCAACCGTGACTTTTGCAGCCGGTTTCACGCTTCCCGGAGGTTATCGAGCAGATGACCACGTGAACGGCGGTACGCCAACTCTGGCCGGGCGATACGCCTTCGATGCGTTCATCATCTCTGACACTATTGCATTCATCTGCTCATTGCTATCTACCATCAGCCTGCTTTACTCCGGGGTGCAGTCGAGGGACATCTCCACCCGCCGGAGGCACCACAAATTATCTAGAATACTGCTGCAAAGTTCGGTTCGGAGTTTTGTTGCAGCCTTTGCCATGGGTATGTACGTGGTGCTGGCTCCAGTGGATCCTAAGATGGCAGAGTCCGTATGTGTCATCAGTTTTGCTCCTTTGCTGTATGGAAATAAGGGCGTCTCATGGTTTCTTGTTCAGGCAAACACAATGCGCATTAGGTTCGGAATTATGGCGACAAGATCACTAGTAACACCAATCCTCCTCGAAATAATTATGAAGAAATTCTGGTCCTATGTCATAATCTTTGGCTTGCCTGCAATATTGAAGATCCATGGAACCAGTTGACTAATGGTTATAGGGAGGCAGGGACTTATAAACACCTTGCCACATATATGGAATGTAATATAATTATCAAATGTAGCAGCACGCAATGCATTTTCTTTCTTGAACATTGTTGTTCATCACTGTGATATTGTGATTGACGTAATTTAGAAGCATATACTTTCCTGTATACTGTCCATAACATAGTTGGGATTTTGACTAAGATATCACTTGCAAACAATATAATTCTGGTACTCCATAACATTTCCTTCAAGATTATCACCATGACATATATTCCTCTATTTCGAACGCCTGTTATCGTCGTTTGCATAAGCTCGTCAGTCTGGAGAACTCTGAGTCCATGGATCTAATGCACAAAAGGTTTTACAATAATTTGGAGTGCCCAACAACATTTCGCCTGAATTATCATCAGGCTATGGACCTAAGACTTCTTCCATGGTTACAAACCAGCCTTGCTCAATTGATAATTGCTCAGCCACGCCGATGGCAACAGATAGTAGACCATCTGTTATGTTCACAGACGGTCCAGATGCACCTTGAGCCCTTATAGCAGACAAGAAATTGAGGTGTTCCAAGTAGCTGAATGATGAAGACCTTGATACCTGTGATACACATATTTCATTAAGATACAAGCCAAAACTTACAGTATGCAAAACAAAGCATTCAGCCTCTTAATTAGGTGCTGTTTGGTTCAAAAGGAGGCATGGCAAGGGTAATGCAATCAGCTACGGATGTTAACTGTTACATGGGAATCATAAACGCAACTTGTTTGGTTCATTCCGTGAATGCTTCCATTGCTAACGGGAACGCTTCGCGGTGGTGGGAGAGGGGCAACGGAGTTGTATTGGGCCGGATCCATTCACGCTGTGATCTGATATGGACCGCTCCGTCCACCTTTATCCATCAGATTAGAATCCTATAGTCTTGATTAAAGTTTGTATAGTTTACACAACTTGCATATGATACGTTGCCAACAGATAGTAGGGTGATCAATCAGTTGGTCACAAGTGGGCAGTATGCTGGCACCTTGGCTCCTGTAGCCGCAATCCCCTCTCCAATCTGATCTGCTTCCTCACCTCCAATCCAGTCCATTCCAATCCAATAATCAATTCCTCCTTTCCTGATCTACCGACTCATCCAATTTTCCCTCTCTAGAACCGCGTCCTGGCCAAGTTCGGTGTTGTGAGGCCTCCTGTTCCTGTCGTTCGTGGCGGTGGCTTGTGTGCCGCGGACGAGAGAGAAGATTGAGATCTCGTTGGTCCTGCTCATCGCTGCGCTTTGATCCTCGCCCAGTCCATCCCCTCGTCAGCTCCATCCCTTTCCTGCTGTTGTTTGCTAATCCACATAGTCAGCACCGCCCGTTTCCTCTGAGCCTCTCCAAATTGACATCGCTGAATTCGCTGCTCCGGTTCGCTGCTCTGCCTGTGCCGGTCGCCCGCCGGTGCCGGTGCCGGTCGGCCGTCCGTGTCCTGCTCATTGCTGCGCTTTGGTCCTTGCCCAGTCCGTCCCCTCGTCAGCTCGTTCTCCTTCCTGTTGTTGTTTGCAAAATCCACATAGTCAGCGCCGCCCCTTTCCTTTGAGCCTCTTCTAATCAACATCGCTGAATCCGCTGCTCCCGTTCGCTGCTCCACCTGTGCTGGCAGCCAGCCGGTGCCGGTCGACCGTCCGTGCGTCCCCGTTGGTTCTGCGGCGCGTCTTCCAGCTGTTTCCCAGCGACGTCCCTGCGACGCCCTTGATCCTCAGTCAGAGGGCTCTGGCGCCAGCCCGCAAGGCGCCATGGGAGCCATGACTCTCCTGTCGTGGAACTGTCAGGGCGCAGGCGGGAGCCTTGACAGTCCAAAGATGCGCCACCTCGCCAGACTCATCGCCGCTTCTGATGCTCAGGTAATCTTTATCTCTGAAACCAGAACTAATCGTTTCTCTAAAACCGGATTAATAAATAGATTCAATATGAATAATGTACATATTGTTCTGGCTGAAGGTTTATCTGGTGGTTTGTGGCTTTTTACTAGAGATCAAGTTCAAGTTAATGTAGTTGAGTCCTGTCACTTTTTTATTCTAGCTCATTGTTATCTTAGTTCGGTTAGGAAGAATGTTGGTTTAGTTTGTGTTTATGGCGATCCTCATCATCGTAGAACAGCTTGGATTTGGAAGAAGATTCGCTCCTTTGTATTATTGAATCAGGGTCTTCCTTTTATTTGTATGGGTGACTTAAACAACATTATGGATGTAAAAGAAAAGCTTGGACCTGTCCCGGCTAATCCGCGTTTAATTTCTAGCTTCTGTTGCCTTGTTAAAGATTGTGGTTTCTTTGATTTGGGCTACAATGGCCCTGCATACACTTGGACCAATAGACGGTTTGATTCTCGACCTACTTATGAGCGCCTTGATAGATTCCTTGCAAATGCTGAATGGTGTACTGCTTTTCCTCGAATTACGGTTTATCATTTACCTATGTTTCGAAGTGATCATGCTCCTATTATCACTTTACTTGATTCCCGTAGAAGAAGAGTTACCAAGAATTTCAGGTTTGAGAACTGGTGGTTACTTGATGAAGATTATGAAGCTGTGGCCAAAACTAGCTGGCAAAAATCCTACTCCAGGCCTTTCCATCTCAAGACTTTTTTCTTTGCTAAAGACCTCCAGAAATGGCGCAAATCTAAACCCAAAAACTCTGACTTGCTACAGCAAATTGAGGATCAGCTCCTTAAACTCCAGATGCTCCCCCCTAACCAGCAAAACCAGAGCCTCCAAAAACATTTAATTATCCAGCATGAAAACCTTCTTGCCAAAGAGGCTGCCTATCACAGGCAGAGATACAAAAAGAACTAGTCTGTTGAGGGGGACAGGAATACCAGTTTCTTCCATCAATCTATTATTAAAAGATCCAGGAGAAATACCATCACCTATTTTCTCAACCCAGATGGATCCTATGCCACCACTCAAGAGCAACTAGCATTGGCTGCTACCAACTACTTCAAAGACATCTTCTCCTCTACCTCTACCGAAACTAATCAGTATCAGGCTTGGAATGTCGACACTCAAGAGGATCAAGGTATTCAAGAAGACCCGTTTACCAACTCTCATCCAACCATGGAAGAAATCCACAGCATCATCAAGCAGATGAAAAGCAATGCAGCCCCAGGCCCTGATGGTTTATCCGCCAGTTTCTACAAGTCTTCTTGGCAATGGTCAGGTAAGGATGTCTATGATTTAGTTTCTGAAATTTATAAATCTGGTACCTTACCTACTGATATCAATAAGACTCACATTACTTTGATTCCTAAAGTCAACAATCCTGAAACTATTAAGGACTATCGCCCTACCAGCTTATGCAATGTGGCTTACAAAGTCATTGCCAAATCTTTAGCGGATAGAATCAAAGCCCACCTTCCCCACATTATTCACCCTTCACAGACTGCTTTTATTCAAGGTAGGCACATTGCTTCTAACATTATCATTGCTCAAGAAATCATTCACAGCTTTAATTTAAAAACTTGGAAGCAAAAAGCTTTTTTACTTAAAGTTGATCTTGCCAAAGCTTTTGATCGAATAGAATGGCACTTTATTGTTTCTGCTCTCAAGCGTCAATGTTTCAAAGACAATTTTATTCAGCTGGTTTACAATTGTATATCCTCCACTACTATGGCTGTGAATATTAATGGGAATCTCACTCATTATTTCAAACCGGAAAGAGGTGTCAGGCAAGGTTGTCCTCTCTCACCTTATTTATTCATTATTGCTGTCAATGAATTGTCCATAGTACTTCAACAAATGTCTTCCTGTCATGATATCCATGGCATTACTCTTGGTCCTGGCTGTCCTAGAATCCACTGTTTGCTTTTCGCGGATGATTTAATCATTTGTGGCCAGGCAAATAGACAGGAAGCCGATAAAATTCGAACTGTCCTACATAACTTTTGTGCAGCCTCTGGACAGATTCCCAATTTAGCTAAGTCTTCAATTGTCTTCAGCAAGAATGTTGATATGCACAGCCAACATGAGGTAAGGGCAATCTTTCCTGTTCAAAATCTTTCGCCCAATTCTATTTATCTAGGTCACCCTCTAATTTTTAATCACAAAGATAGAGCCAGAGCTTATAGTTTTATCATTAACAAATTTAGAGCTAAACTAACTAAGTTAAAAGCCAATAAGCTCAACCATGCTGGTAGGCTCACTTATATCAATTCAGTTCTTGCTTCAATTCCTATATATTACATGGCTACCATTTTGTTCTCTAATAAATTCATAGCTAAAATTACATCAATCATTAGAAAATTTTGGTGGTGTGGAATACAAGAGGAAAATGACTCTGCAGGCTTTAGCTTCAGATCGTGGAAAGACATTTGCAGGCCTAAAGAGGAGGGTGGACTGGGAATCAGAGATCTCAAAACTGTCAATGAAAGTTTAATTCTTAACGCAGCGTGGAAAGTTGCGATAGGTAAGAACGCCTACCTTTCTGCTATCCTTAAATCCAAATATCACCCAAGCACCAGCTTTTGGAATGCTCCTAATCACACATCTAAGTCAGTTTTCTGGTCCTCTGTTATGTCTATGAGGAAAACTCTTGTGAATAATTGCAAAGTGCAAATTCTTAATGGCTCCTCTAGTATCTGGTCAACGCCTTGGTGCAATGTTTGGGACAACATTCATAATCATTTAAAGCTTCCTGTTACTGTTAAGCCACTGCCTAATAAAATTTCTGAATTATGGAAACAAAACACTACTGCCTGGGACACCGATCTTCTGGCAGCCATCTTTGACGATGATGCTACTCGCTGTATCACTCAACTAAACATTATTAACAGTGTGAACGATGATATGATCATTTGGTCACCTTCCAGGAAAGGTGAATGCTCCACAAAGGAAGCTTTTCGCTTCCTAAACTGTCAATTGCAGGTTACTCTCCCGGCACATGGTCCCAGGAGTCTATCTCAACATTCTTTGAATTTACTGAAGAGAACATGGAAGATTAAATCTCTCTCGCCGGTCATCAAAACTTTCATGTGGCGTTTAGTGCGTTGTGCTCTGGCTACTGGTCAACGGGCTGGAAGCCTGAGCACGAAAATCAGCAAAAATTGTGCTTTATGCGGCTTGCAGGAGAATGAATCCCACATCTTCTTCCACTGCGATTTCGCCAGAGCGGTTTGGTTCTCCCACGAACCACCGCTGCGATCATCCGCCATTCCAGGTGAACAAGAAGGAATTCAAAGGGCGCTGGCAGTGATCATCACTCCGCGCACCAGTGAACAGCAACTCATTAATTTTCTAACCACCATGTGGTACATTTGGAAAGCTCGCAATGAGCTTCGATTCCGTGGTCGCCGTTGTTCTGTTTTGCAGGTTCATTATGCGGCGAAGGCTCACATCAAGGTCATGAGTATGGAGGTTGCTGATGCTCCAGCAAGCAATACGGAGAGACTTTCTGGTCCCTCCTTTGCTCTACAAAATCATGCATTCTCGTATCTTAATCTTGCAGGAAAGACAAAAGTAGCAGGGAGGCCAAAGGGAGACATCTCCTCCCTCTCCCAACTGATCCAGATGTATCCAGGTGACTCCTGTTATCAGCCGATCGTGGCTGACTCCTACGTGTGCTACACGGATGCTGCAACGCGTCCAGATGAACCCTCTTTCTCTCCTAGGGAAGCGGGGCTGGGAATTCATATTTCAAATCAGAGCTGCAGTTTTAGTCTTGATGTTATTGCAAAGATCACAAACTGCTCCTCTGTTCTAGAGGTTGAAGCTTCAGCTATGAACTTAGCTGCTCAAATACTGTCAAAGCTTCAACTGAGGCACATAAAGTTCTTCACCGACAACAAAATTCTGGCGGAGCAGATGAATGGTTTACAAATAGGCAATATTCTGGAATGGAGGTGCGTGCACCTCTTCCAAGACCTTCATCTCAAGCTCCGAATGTTAGAGGCAGAAGTGCACAAACTGCCCAGGATCGATAACCTCAGAGCCCATAACTTGGCTTCCATGGCCCTTAGCCATTCAGTTTCTTGCTCCACCTCGTCAAATTTCAGCTGTATAAATGTTTGTCATTCTGAGTGCTGTCCTCTCGCTGAGGCCATCTCGAATGTAACCTATAGACACTGTACTATGTTTGTGGCATGCTGCCGCTAATGAAGTATGTTTCTCCATGTCAAAAAAAAAAGTTACCTAGATGACATCTGCAAAAGGTTACAGATTAGTATGGCACCACATGGAAAATAAAAATTGTAAGAGAAACTGTTGGAACACGGTTCCAGCAGGTTTAGGTGACAAGACGCCAGTTGAATCACTATATTGAATAGATGGTTACAAGGTGGGTCCCAAGGTAGGCTAAAGCGCAGCTACCAAAGGGCCTCTCTTCCTCCTTACAACAGTAGCAATTACACCTATTTATAGCTGCTCACCTACCAAGCTAGAGTAGAATTACAATCTTGTCCCTCGAACAAGAAGGAAACCCTAGCTTCTGTTCCTATGATGAGTGGGCCCGCCAGTTCTCCTGGTAATTTCATCCTTTGGCGTCGGTCTTGTGATTAGATGGGCCGTCCAGCCCCACTGGGCTCTCCACGATGGGCCGGCCCAATCCAATCGTCTTGCGCCTCTTGCCTGAGAACCTCCGGTGAACCTGGACCTCCGCGGCACTGCTCAGAGCCTCCGCGCAGCCTCTCATCGTCCGGCGGTGATAGAGGAGGCTCCCTGCGCGGCCGCGTTCCTGGGCGGCCTTCCAAGACAGGGGAGCCTCTGCCCGGGCGTCCGGAGCCTCCGCCCAGCTTCTCGTCACCACGGCGGGACGGTGGGGACTCTTGCTGAGGTAGCCTTCCCGGACGGTTCCTTGAGACAAGGGAGCCTCCGCCTGGGCACCTGATACCTCCGCTAGGGCCGGCTCAGGCACCCTTAGGTTTTCCCGAGCAAGCTCCCCAGCTAGGATCCTACGACCCGCGTCGGAGGCCGGCACCTCCGTCACACCTCCAGCCATGCTAGCTGCCAGAGAAACAAAGATCCTTGTGAATCTTCAGATTGGTTAGATAGGCCAGAGCCATTTCCTCTAGTGGGGCTCTCCTTTTGGGGAACATAGTAGCCTCCGTGGGCCTCTGCATCTCACCCCCAACATTCCACCCTTGAGGGCTAAGTCCAGCGAAGGCGGGCCTTTAGCCATCAACTTCTGCGATGGTCCGCGGAGGCTCTGCTCCTGGCCCCCTGGCTCGTTCTTTGCTAGGCTAGCTTTTCATCTTCTCCTTTTACCGTTGGCTTTTGGTTGTGCTTTCACGACCGTTGATCTTCTCGTGGGTCGCTGCCTACCATCCGTACACGTGTCTGATGTGACCGTTGGGGCGCCGGGGCCGAGGCAGCTTTTCACCCCCCTATATAGAGGGCTATGGTGAAAACGACCCCGCCCCCCTCCCCGGTGCTCCTGCTGCCTCCCTTTCTTATTTTCTCCACGCTGCCGCTGTGCCACCTGCTTACGTATCGCCCACGCTGTGGCACCTCCGCGCCTACCTCGTCTCCAACACCGCCCCTTTTTTGGCCCGTACCGCGCTCTTCAGGGCGTAGGCGTTAGTGGCTATCTTGAGCATTACTAGAGGTGCATGCTAGCAGCTGCAGAGGCTCAAGACTTCCTCGATTCACTCTCCGACGTTGAGGTTTCCATCGGCGACCTGATGCCTCCGTGGAAATCCGCACCTCCTCTAGAGGTAACTTATGAGTTCGGGCCCTCCAAGATGACTCAAGATATGATTGATGATTTGGTGAGGCGTGGCTGTATCCCCAAGGACTATGCAGATCTTCCTGGTAATGAAACCATGCCCAAGGACCGCCACACATATGTTGTTTTTAGAGATTTTTTTACTTGTGGCCTCCGCCTTCCTGCTCACCCTTTCTTGAAGCGAGTGTTTGAGGCATTCAATGCTCAGATCCACTTCTTCACTCCTCACACGTTTCTAAATCTTAGCAAGTTTATCTAGGCCATCAAGTCATATGGTGGGGAACCCGATATTGACACTTTTGTGGAATACTATGAGCTTCAGAAGACTCCGAAGGTATTTGGGCCTGAGAAA
>DXKC01036595.1:0-22410 GCA_031170775.1 Cymbopogon citratus
AATCTCGTAAGCCCACCTCACCACCATCAGACTATGATCGCACTCTAAGCAAGGAGCTCGAGAAGATGGTTAAAGCCAAAAAGGGTGTTCCACAACTCAGAGAACAAGAATTGCAGTCAGTCTCCCCACTTGTTATTCATGATGAATATGGTTCAAATATGAAGCAACTGGGGCACCTGAATATACCCACCGATAAAGAAGTCGACTTGCAGGAACTCTGTAACTTTTATGCTGTCACTCAGGGCGTCGACATTGCAGAATTGCTATACCCAACTGCGTCGGTAGTTGATACTTGGAGGAAATATGAGCATGGCAAGAGTCTATGGAATCCTAAGAAATTCAATGAACTCGGGACGCAAATGTACTTGTTAAACAAATGATACCTCGAAGCTTGCAAACGGGATGAGGTGGCTCTTTGCATCAGAATTAGAGATAAGCATTGGTCACGTAGCAATAATGTTATGTATATGGATTTCTCTGAGTTACACAAACTATGCCACCTAGACTCTCTCGACAAAACTTTCATTAGCTACTATTGTCTCTATGAGATGGGATTGATGAGAAGGAGAGGATGTACTAATATTGGTTTCATTGATCCACATATCGTATACAAAGACCCTAAGGTGCCCCAACCAATATGGCAAACAGAGGCGACCCGCAACATCAGGAAGTTCTTCGAGAAACTAAGGAAAAAGGATTTTATACTCTTTCCCTACAACTTCGGGTGCTCTTTAATTTTCCATCATATATTATATAATTTATCTATGTTTACTATACTAAAAGTTACTTAATGACCGTTATCTGTACACATACAGCGAACACTGGATATTGTTCGACATCAATCTGAAGATGCTCGGATTGGCATTTTTGACTTAATTAGAAAAGAACAAAAAGAGTACCAAGATATAATAGATATTATGCAGAGGTAATTGCAGTGCATCTGACACAACTATATTATTCTCTATGTATAGAAAATTAACGCACCAAATTTTGTTTATTTTATTGGATAGTGTTTGGCAAGAAGTCACTCAGAAACACGGAATAAAAGATCGTGAAGCACCATTCAATATAGTTTCATATAAGGTAATCATTCGCTAGGGTCAAAAATTCAAATATTGTTTCCATTTATCTATGTTTCTTCGTATCAATGTATGTGATGACAAATCTTTTCTCGTAAAGTGGTGCGAACGGCAACCAATGGGAACGAATCTATGTGGATACTATGTTTGCGAGTTCATCAGGTTGAGCTCAAGAAGAAGTCTTCTAGACAGAGAAAGATAAGAAAAAGAAAAGGTATTTTCAATATTATTTCCTTATTTTATCATTTTTCTTTATATACATACTAATATTTTTCTTTATCACAAATTATAGACTAGTAATTTATAGGAAAAAACCTTGGAAATCCACCACATCAAAGCAATGGAGGAGACCATAGCAAGATTCCTTAATGAGCAAGTCTTGGATTCTAAGGGCGAGTTCTACTTTAATTCCCAAGAAAAATAGATCCCCGGAGGAGTAGATGATGATGATCAGTCAGGATAAATACACTTTTTGTAATTATATTTTCAAAGTTTGTATAGACAAGTTTGATACTCCAATGCACTTTGTATATACATGTGGTGCTTTAGTATATACTTTAGTTGATTTACTTTCGTAAATCTATTAATTTACAGCGCGAAACGTGTATTAGAAAACATATTTCAAAAGCAAAAATATATTCAGAACTAAAATGAATTTAAAACTAAATAAAAGGGCGCGACCTTTATTCTCGGTTCCCAACCCTTTATTCCCGAATGTTTACTCCCAGTTGCACAACCGGGAGAGGAGGGGGTTTGGAAGCAGGAATAGAGCTCGATTCTGTACAGTGGAGGCAGTGGTTCGGTCCTTAATGGTCCTGCCCAGCTTCCAGCAACAGAGGCTCCAAGTGACCGGGTGTTATCGGCTGCCACATTGATATTTTACCCAGCCGGTGGTAATTAAATATTCACAAGAAAGTTGTTTCCAAGACGAAAACCAAATTAAAGATAACCAGGTGATCACAGCCCCATGACAGCTGGTGTCGTCGCTCCTATACATCGTTACTTGCCAGCGACTAATTCCCGTGAATGGCTGTGAGGTGAGACACTCCGTGTTACTCCTAACTCATAGTGCTTCCAGTCTACAACTACAAGTACATTATTGTCCTATTGCCATTCAATCCACTAGTGATGCCAAAAATATAATAGGTCATGTTACTATTTGAGTCAGCGATCATTGGGTATGAGAGAGGCACAACAAAGACGATCCAGATGTGGCCAAAAATGTTGAACAGGGAAGATATAGATGACGATCGGATGGAAACAACAGGTCTGCCCACTTTGCAATGTCGCTTCACCGTACTGGTGGTCGCAAGGCATTGGACAGGACGCAACCCGGAATTGCTCCATCATACCCTCAAAGCTGATTGCCAACTGTGCTTGGAAATTGGGTGGTTTTCTTGATGGAGCTAGATGTCTAAAAATTTCTCTCCAAGGATCGAACACTTTGAATACCATTTGCTACTGTCCTTGGAGAAGAATAGCATGCAGAGCTGATCCGGGCCCTTCCCCAGGGTACAAGGTCAAGCTGGTTGCTTGGCCTCTGCCGCCTATGTGATGCTCTATGCCACTCATATCTGCTTCCCGCATGCCTCCTCTTCCCACTAAATACTATTGATATCATAAAATTGTCACCTCTTGCCTTTGACTCTAATGTTTCTCCTTGTTAGTATATGTGACTTAATTTGCTTATAGGTTTTGGCTTTGCCAAGATTGAAACCTTTTTATAGATAGAAAAGTAATCCAAATGACCGAAGAATTTTCTTAGGTGCTCTTATTGTGAAATTAGTATATATGGAATGGTAAGAAGGTAGTACTATATACAGAGTTCCATTTTTCCCACTCCCAATTGTTGCTGCTGCTGAATGAAAATATAAAGAAAAAACTGACCTGGCACAAAAAATGAAATTTCTGTTTTTTTTAAGCGTAGTTGGGCACCTTTTCAACTCCTAAATCTGTAAATCACATTTCTGGTGTGATACGCATCCACATTGACAAACCACAGGAATATTTTTAGAATGGGTCCTCTGAAATTAAGACAATTATTGGACACGGTTCGATAGATCAAGGGGCAGCTTGAATTGCAGCCAACCTTAAAAAATACAGCACCTCTAAAATTGTTTGAATAATATTGCAATATTCGAGTGTATGTTGAAAAAAGAAATGAAAAATGTGTGGGAGTCCCATGTGAAGAATTCCTTGGTTTTCTTACCCTAGCCTACCGAACAAGCATATCCAAACTCAATGTATGGTATGTGAGGTCCATGCTAAAGTTATATGGTTCTTTGTATTGTCATCGCAACATGCAGTCACACACAAGTAGTGGATGCAAGGGCTGAGGATAATATATAGCAGTGACAAGAACTGTATTCTTTGCTGCATCTGGTCAATAGAGGAAACTTCTGGATGCTGTGACAACAAACAAGACTATGCAAGCTCCATGATTCCCGAGCAGCGCAGAATGCCTTGCTAGTGATGATCCGGCAATGTGAGAGCGCCGCACGGCTGCGATCCTCGGCTTATAGGATCAACGATGGAAAAATGCATGGACCCGTGATTTATCAAACAAGGAACTGGACCAAATGATCCCAGCTACACGCCATTGCTTGTTACCTGCAGGAAGGAAGTCCATGTATCTAGATAAACGAGATGTGGTGGTTGGACAACACTTTACCTCAATAGGCACTAATTTCCTTTTGCCTCCCATTCCTATGTCACCTCGAAAGTTTTGCTTAGGCACACTCCTTGCCTTTTTCCTGCACAATGCTAAACTAAACCTACAACAGCAGGATGAAGAAGCACTATATATAGGCATTAACAATAACGAAGACTTGGTAGCTACATAAATTTACATCTTTTTGTTAGTAAGGGCAGTCCCAATGGTGAAATAATGATGGATTCTATGTCTATTAATTATCCTGCCAACTCATCATTTTGCTGATGTGGCACTAGAATAAATGAAGAGAGAGGGGGAAAATAAAGAAACAATTTCTTCACGTAGGAACGGCGTCGACGCTAGGCACGAGGCGCGTAGAAATGACTGAAATCCCGTTGGGGAGAAACCACTAGTTTCAATCTTCATCAATGCGGGATCGATTGCTACGCCGCCGCTGCGCAGAGATGGCGCTCGCTCGCCTGCTGCTCCCGCGTCCCTTTTCTCTCCCACACGCTCGCCTTCCCGCGACCTCTCTCACTTTCCCGCACAGGTTTCTCATTCCCCGCCGCACTGCTCTCCCGCTGCTGCCACGCAGGATGGCACCTGCTGCTCCATCCTCTGGCTTCCTCTCTCCTGCACGCAGTCTTCTCTGCTCGTTGAGTGGTTCGGTGCGATCCCAAAGTCACCGTTGTTTCTCTAGTTCATGATCTCATTACCTGCTATTTTGGTTGGCAAGCATTTCGATCGGGCTCCGTGCCTCATCAGAACCAAGCAAGGCAGCAGTTCGTTCTCTGAGCGCTGGAGAGTGGTCTCTCCACATCTGTTCATTGCTCGTGGCGGTATGTAGCCCCATTACCAATCACTCTCCTTCCTGTATTCATCTTTCAGGAGCCAATTGATCAGCGGAGCAGCAGCAGCGCTTGCATTATATCTTTGCAGATTGACTGAAGTTTGCAGGTTCTGTCCAGCAGCAAGTGCTAAAGTTTGTAGGTTCTGTCCAGCAGCAAGTGCCTAGCTTGCTCGTGTTCTGGTTTGACCATTCATTTTATTTGAATTTTTATGCAAATAATAAAATAAATAAATCATTATGAAAGTATCTTCAATAATGAAATTAGTTATAACAAAATAGCTAAAAAAATTTAAAACTTTTTGAATAAGAAGAACAGTCAAACATGAATTATAGAAGTCAAAAATGGACTTTTATTTGTGAGACTTGGGGAGTACATAGCAGTACAGTTGATGGTGAGAGAAGTTGGGGACAGCAGAGGAAATGACATTACTAAACCTGCAGTAGATCTCAGTTTTATTTTTTCTTTTTATATTTTTCTGTTACCCAGATCGTTTTTTTCTAAAATCATGTCTCCAGCATGATTTAATCTCTAGTGGAACAAAAGCTCCTCAGTCACCACCATGGAGCACAAAATCAATGGTGGGTATTAGTGGGCTGGTACAATCTGACACATGCTTGTGAAGGGTTAATAAAGAGTCGACAACCCTACTCTTCAATTGCAGAATGCTCCGTCAACCTTGAAACTAATCAAATTTAACACCTCAAAGCAAGTGTTCACTCTGAATCTCTAAAATTGATGCATGCACCTGGATAAACTTTCAAATATACCAGGAAACATGCACCTGTGCAAACTTTGTACAGAGCAATCAAAAGGGTTTTCACCAGAAGCTGTCAGAAGACCAATCCTAAGGCTACTCTGCTGGATGAACCGGCAGCATTAATATTAGCATCATATGGCAGCGGAGCTCAGCTAATAATGACGGGAAGAAGCGTGGGCGCATGACTCATCAAACATGGAAGTCGGTGAAAATATGATATATCCAGATTCAAGAACTAAGGTGATACCAGATCTCTTCAAGTGTGTTGGCAGCAATTTCCTTTTGCCCCTGATTCCGTATCACCTCGAAAGATTTGCCTAGTCACACTCCATTTCTTTCCATACACAATGCTAAGCTTGGCCTTCAACACCAAGAAGAAAGAAGCACTATATTTGGGTAACAACAACAATGAAAACTTGTGGTAGCTACAAACATTTACATTTGATAATAAGGGGTTTCAGACATAAGATGAGAACCCTTTTTCACCAGTTCCTGATCTAGCGACTACGCTTCTTCCTTAGATATACATGAAGATGGAGCGTTGTAGGTGGGGCCAATGGAAGCGAGTAGGTCGGCAGTAGGAAAGCTAAGTCCGATGCAAATGAAAGGACAAGCTAGATGCTGAGTCAGATGCAAATGAAAGGACAAGCTAGATGCTGTTGTGTCAAACTAAAATTACAGGAACAATTGTTTAGAGTACGGAGCTCCCCACAAACTTCTAGAAGATGGGGCCTGAGTTGGGGTTCAATTGAACTAATTTTTCGTTCTCTGGCTTAATTAGGATCCATGTTGGAGAAGCTCTTAACCTAGGACATAGAATCTTAATGATATCATATAAAGTCTCTAGCTTTGAAAGATAAAACAATTAGGCTAGATGGTCAGATATAAACTTTTTGATATCCATTAATACTTTGATATAATAATATTTAATAAATAGTCAGAAAGATTTTTGATATATCGTGGGATCATGTTCCATATTTATACTCTGGGTTTCATAATTAGAATAGCTAAATAAGGCATACTCTACTAGTACAGTAAGAATAAACATGTTTTGTTCTTTACAATTAATAAAACAACATGACTGTAAAAAGAATAGGTACACTGATATCTGACTCACCCAGGACTAGGAACCCGCCCAGGCCCAGCCCCTTCATGTGTTCTGGATCGATGACCGAAAAAAACATAATTAGTCATGTTGTGGTCTACAGATATTACACTAAATGACATTGATTCACATATTAAGTGTTGATGACCTAATCAAACATCTCATAGGCATCATGTTAAACATATTGCATTAAGGAACAAGTAGGTGAGGTTTCCACTAAGCAGACAATCTCACAGAACTGAACATAGAGATGAAAGGAAATCAAAGCCACCAGTAGCCAGATGTAGCTGCTCCTAGGCCGCCATACTGGTAGTCTGGTATATATGCAACCCTTGCTTCCATGGAATGCTTCGATCCATTTCCATCGCTGTATGGACAACTTTGCTGGAATCCACTGCCCACATGTCTCGTGCTGCCTGCTACACATCCTTTTTGCCTAATATTCCTAGTAGTCCTCCATGATATATAATGTCTTCTTGCAAACACCTCTGTTTTGAACATGATACTCGATGCCTGGTGCCACTAGCCTTAAGTAATAGCTGCTCTTCTAGCTTTCAGACTGAAGCCCACACTGTCGACAGTTTTGGAATCATGGATCAACCTTCATTGTTAACCTCTGTTGTAATTTTCTTTGTTTCTTTTTTTGTTCCGTAGTTTCTCCTCTGTACCTGCTACTTGCTACTTTGGTTTGTTTTAATAAAATTTTGCAGTAGGAGCCTCAGGCTCCTCCTGATTCCTCTAAAAAATAAAGCTGCTGGTAGGATGATGGGAGCTGCTTACATCTATAGGCAGTAGTTATGGATGTTTTGCTTTTAGTTTTTCGCTATGCATTATTCCACTTCTCCAGACAACATTATTAATACCTTGCAATGCACGGAGGATCAGCTTGTCGGCACTGTGAATGGATCTCGGACAGAAGCAGATTGTTCATTCAGAAAGACAGACTGAAAATTAGGTGCAGACGACTATGAGAACATACAATTATCTAAAAAATGAGAACATACAATAATCCATAAAGCATGCGCAAAACATTTTATAGCATGATGTGATATTAGGAATTAAAGGTTTTACAGCTACATAAGTTGGAGTGAAAAAGCTAAGGTGGCAAGTTTTTAGACTAATGACAACAAACATAAGTGAATTGGTGTGTCATACTTTCTTTGCTCACCGCTCATAGTAAGTATTGGTGGATTATATATATTGGCAGTGTCACTAACTTCTTTATTTATGCCATGTGCTCCTCACCTACAAATAGTTCCTGTTCCGATGTCAATTGATTAGGGTAGCAGAAACAGACACTATTGCGCATGAGAGGCACCGTGAAGAACTAGTTTCTTTGCTTATACTGATGATGAACGCATAGCATTGTAGCTCGGTGTTTCTAGTGTGTACTATGGCTTGTGTTAAGCTGGTTTGATGCACTTTTTCAGGGGTGGCATACATCACATGGCTCCTCCGCATTGGTGGTCATGAGGCACTAGAGGAGACAAGAGAAGAAGTTTGATGAGTGAGTCAACGAAGTTGCTATGACAGCGAAATAAATCATTTGATCATCAAATGCTGTGCAGCATGGAGGATTTTAGGAGTACCTTCCTCCAGTAGCTTGTGACCTCCTGCAGGTGAACAACACGTTCCAACCATTCACAGCAAGCCCCTGTCAAAAAAAAAAACACACACACACACACACACACATTCATACCAAGCTGACGAGCTAGCAACCAAGCAGCAAGCTTCTTCACATTTTTCCATAATTCTAAATATGCGACATTAAATGTTTCATTTACATTTTTTTCTCAGTTGTTTGTGTTCTAGTAGAAGGTAGGCGCTGATTTTTTATTAACAGGAAGTTGCAAGCTTCATATTTTACTTGGCTTTTGTATAAACTAGATAAATGATTGAAACATCACATGGTTGTAGAAGCAAGCAGGGTGAAACATCATGTGCGTCAAACCACCATGCATATAAGATATGAGGTGGAGAGAGTGACGAGATGGGATAAAAGAGAGAATTGACCGAGGGTTTAATTTGGTTTTATTTAAGTAGGATTCTGGGCCTCATGATGCTTTGTACCATCAGACCTTTTAGGAGCTCGGGAATAGCTTTCCACTGACATGCTTATTCAGAAGACTTTCTGTGTAAATTTCCTATTTACAGAGATGGCCCCATTAAGATGTCGGACTCAGAAGATCTATTTTCAGAGATGGTCATATTTTTTAGTGTTTCTAAAATCACTTGCCTCCAAAAATCATCACAGAGGCCGGTTGTGTAAAAGTTGTGCCTTCAGTAATAAAAATACTTCTCTCTTAAAATCGTTTTTGTGGTGGTGGATGACACCGTCATTTTCCCCAAATGAGGTGGCCGCTGTTTCTTTTCCATGAATCTAGGGAGCCACCCTGTGAATCCTAGGGAGCACATGCATCAGCCAAATCGTGTGGATCAGATTACTTTCTACATGCATGTTTAGTGGGAGCACTGAAAGTGTGTAGATAACGGCCACAGCACCACTTCACCTTGTCAGGTCTGGATCCCTCTCCCACTGCCAACACTACTCACAATTCTCCAGGTACCAGCAATGCGAAGATTACTAAGCTCTTGCTGCCACAACAAAGCTGATGGTCGCTTTACTCCATGTGTTTGTGGACTGGTGTCTCGGGCTGATTGTAATTGCTTCCTTTATGCCTCCTATTCCCAGTTTCCACAACACAATATGATAGCTGAGTTCCAACTCTCACAGTGCCCACTCATTTTTCACATCATCTCTATTTGACTGGGTAGTGCTGCCTCTACACACCCGAACACAGGTTATATAGACACCACTACAGTGACATTGAGAGATAAAGGATTGTTGAAATAAGAGTCACCCGCTCAAGATCTCATCCATCAGATCGGGATAGATCTACCATCCAACGGTGGTCATCATAGAGGGACCTTATCCTATGTGACACAACGTGTTTCGCTTCTTTCCTCTGTTCTCTGCTGGGAACCGTGCGAGGGTGTCGGGCCGCCATCCACGCGCACGAGGCGTCCTGAGTTGCGACTCCTCGGCAACCTGCGTGCAAGAGATGGAACCGCCACCCCCATCCCATCCCGCATTGCTACGCCTCCGCAACCGCATGGACAGGCCCCTAAATTTCCCATGTGGCCGTGTGTCGATCCCTCCGTGTCCGCACGCCGCCGCGGCATACACGCCCAGCACCCCGACGCGGCGCCGCAGCCTTCGAACTACGTCAGCACAGGCTGCCACTACCGCTCTTCCTCGATGCAACGACCTCCGATCAACGCCGCCACCGCCCCTCTATCACCCCTTGATGACGGAATAAGGTGTCGCTGCCTTGCTCTATCTCCTAGACCACTATTCATGTCAATGAAGGTCGTCCACTTCTCCTCCATGGCTTCCCACGCCCTGCCCCGTAACCGCATGCCACCCCTGCGCGCATGCAACACGGCAAGCGCAACCTTGCCTGCACGAATGGTGGCCGCGGCGGTGGAGAGCACGAAGAAGAGAATGCCTCTCTGTCCTTGGCCTTGACGGCTGCGGCGTGCGCGCCGGCGTTGTCGGCTTAAGGACAGTTGACAGGGAGATGGGAACATGAATCTGAATCGGGGAGGAACAAGGCGAAGGAGTCCACACGCAGATCTGGGTCCTGCCTCCTCAAACCATGGTTCATTGGTTTGGCTCTCTAATCCTCAACAGGTTCAGTTTCTGCCATGGATTTAAATAGCGCGCTATTTTCGCGCTATAGCGCGAGAATGGACATGCCGCGAAGCTATTGCTCATTTTCATGCTATCGGCGCTATTGGCGCTATAGCGCGCTATAGCGCCGCTATTGGCGCTATAGCGCAAATTGCCGCTATTGATATGTCTTTTAGAAACTATGTCAATTGTCAAGTATTGTGTCCATGTGAGTTTGCTATTTTGGTTTTTTCGTGGATTGTGGATGAGTTATGAACTTATTATTATCATCATATTATGACTTGTCAAGTTATCATTTATCAACTTGTGAACTTACTTGAATTCTAAACTGTTTTGCATTTTTTTCAGACTGTATTAAAATAGCGCGCTATAGCGGCGCTATGGTGGGGCTATAGCGGCGCAAGCTGTATGGCGCTGCAGCAAATAGCTGCCGCTATAGCGGCGCCATAGCGGCGCTATAGCAGCGCATAGCGGCCAGAAAGCTCCGCCGCGAAAAAAATTAGCGCGCGATTTAAAACATGGGTTTCTGCATTAGCCTTTGATTGTTGGTTCATACAAGGCATCGGGGTTATGCATCAAAGATCATGGATTATATGCATCAAAGATCATGGATTATTTCTTACTTATTTTTTTTAGCAGCAATTTTGCCACAAAACATACTTAATGCACCATTGGCCTACGTGCTTCAACAACAATCATAGTGTGCATCCTACTAATTACAGGTACAATTTGTATTTTGAGGTTTTGTCATCTGTGCTTATGTATCTGACACTATTCTGCAGAGACTAAACCTGTCCCTGCTGCACCTCACGTTGCAGATCTTGATGGTTTTTCCACAAACGCATCTCTTCCTTGTCAGCTTTATCTAATTTCTAATCCCTTGAGTTTTGATATATTATTAGTGTCATTGATATTATGAGATCATCGTGAGGTGTGACATGGGTACTTCCAGAGAAGTGCCATGGTCTGTCTTCTGTCTTCGCACTGTCATTATATATAGGAATAAACAAATGTGTCATCAGATTGATATATTATTAATGTTTATCACTTTAGCCTTTTTTAATCTAAATAAATCTTTTTTTTTCACAACCTTTCAGTAATTTTTCAGTCTGCTGACGAGAAACTTGAAAGATGAGTTATTGGTCCATGGATATGTGACTTTTTGTTAACAATCTTGACAATGCATGCAATGATAAATATTACTATAAGTAATAGATTCTACATATTAGAATATCCGGCCGTCTAGATTCTTATATTGAACAAAATGCACAAATCAGGCATGCTAGAATTTAATCCTAAAAAAATGTTTCCGGTTAGCATGTCATATATAGCACATATAGAGTTCCAAATGCATAACTGCATATTGTCATTCCAGGTAGGTGGTGTTTTAGCTTTTTTGATAAACTAATGTGCTCCCACTTCTCAAATAATAGAGATGTTTACACGCTGGATATAGGACAACAGTCACAAATGCTGTCACTCTTTCATTAAAGTTGCTACAGACATGTTTGCTTAATCTATTTGCATTTCAGAAAAAAAATGCTTTTTTATGAGACTATGATTTTGTAATTATAATACCTGAATTTATAAATTTAATTATCTTTGTTTGCTACAAAATATTTTTTATAGACTATGCATTTGTAGTATAATAATAATGATTGGACTTATAAATTTAATTATTATTTAATTATTATATATATTATATTATTTTTATAAAAGAAAAAATATCACACATGCATCTCCGCTAGTTTTTTTAAAATTGCTGATAAAAATTATTTAAGGCATGGAGACCTGACTACCTGATAAATCTTCCAATCATATAAGGTGGAAAAACATGACGATTATTTAATATTCAAGAACATTTCCTGAAGCGCAATTACAGTGTGGAAAAATAGGCTTTAAATAAAGACAAGAAAAGTTTCCCTAGTCGGATCATTTTGTAACATACATAAGAATCAGGTCCAGATCCCTATCTCAAGAGCCATTTCCATGAATCGATCAGTTCATGACGGTGCACCCCACAAGTAGCAGTATGTGTG
The DNA here is from genome assembly GCA_031170775.1 of Cymbopogon citratus. NCBI lineage: Eukaryota > Viridiplantae > Streptophyta > Magnoliopsida > Poales > Poaceae > Cymbopogon > Cymbopogon citratus. The sequence continues at coordinate 12,179 of DXKC01036595.1, forward strand.
TACCTTAAAGAGTAACAAGCTCATAGAAAATGCATTGGCAAACTCTTCCGATCCCTCCCATTCTCCAGGTACACGAAAGAAAAAAACTGTTGTCCAGAATTATACCAAATCACACATCCATCTCGTGAGATGATGGAGATTTGGCAAAAGCAATTTGTAATTGTAGCAACAGTGAAGCCATGACGAGCAGAAATAGTGCACTCAGATGGATCACATAGGTTTGGTAGAAATGTAGGAGTGCATAAATATGGAGCCAACAGGATAATTTAGAACTTTCCAGTTGGTCTGCGCGCGTGCAGGTCTTCCTAGACCAAGATGTGTTGTAAGAACTCGGTCCATGAGGAACTGTATATGAGGATGCCATCCGAGAAGACAAAGGAAACATCGAAGAAGGAACAGCCGGACCACCAGACTCATCAGAGCTTGAGAGGAGGTATTATTTCGTGGTACCAGGACTTCATAAACTTGCTAGGTGACTTTATGGCGTAGAACACATGTCAGTCGGACAGAAAACACAGGCTCAAGAAACTAGCTTGCATGCTGGCCGGCCAGTCCGCTACAAACCTGGGCTCCATGTGCCGTAGAAGCTAGCCACTCGAAGCAATGATCCAGTCACATCATAACAAGATTGGCGGTCACTTCCCTTTCCCTTACGCTTCTTATTAGTACGAAGACAACGACAGGGCTGTTGTTACTATTTCAGCATTAAATGAATTAGTTTTTAAATTGCCTTGTTAGCAGGATTCAATTCCAACTGTATGCTATTATTGTCAATATTAATGCGATGAAACACTACCGGAGCGAAGAGATACGACGAGTGTCAACTCACGGGCACTCGGCGAAGAGTTTGCCGAGTGTCTCGTAAGGCACTCGGTGAAGAAAAGTACATGTCATGGTGCGGACACTCCGTCAGCAGACAATTTGCTGAGTGTCAGACGCGAAACTTGGCGAAGTTTTTTTCTTTTTTTTTTTGCAAATTTCTTTGCCGAGTGTCGGCCGTCTGGGCACTCAGCAAAGTATTTAAATTTTCTTTTTCAAATTTCTTTGCCGAGTGTCGGCCGTCTAGGCACTCGGCGAAGAATTTAATTTTTTTTTTCAAAATTCTCTGCCGAGTGTCTACCGCCTGGGCACTCGGCGAAGTATTTAATTTTTTTCCGGCCAAACACTCGGCGAAGGACCTTCCCAGGTCGACGCCAAATAGTCGCTTCACCGAGTGTCTGGCCCATTGCACTTGGCGAATCGATCTTTTTTTCTCTGTTTTATGCATTCCACCATAGCAAACAGGAGATATTTCATATATATATATATATGGCATCCATAACAGATATATCACACATTCATCACAATATTTCACACATCCATCATAAAGTACATAATCAATAGAAATAAGTCCATCCAAACAAGTTCATCATCCATACAAGTTACCATCCAAACGAGTCCAACATCCCAACAAGTTCATCATCCAAACAAAGTCCACTAGCACTCACAGCTATCAAGACCAAGTCCTGGCACTCGGCAAATTCTAACGGCATGGGTTGTCCTGACCTGCTGTCTGTGCCTTCGCCGAGTGTCTTTCTTCGCCGAGAGCCTGTTCGCCGAGTGTTTACCTTCGTCGAGTGCCTGGCACTTGGCAAAGAGGATGTTCGCCAAGTGTCTATCTTCGCCGAGTGCCTGACACTCGGTGAAGAGGAGGTTCGCCGAGTGTTATACTAGGCCAACCTGAAGTTCGCGGAGTGTCCACAGTTTGGCACTCGACAAACAGGCAGGCACCCAGCATATCTCTTCGCTCCGGTAGTGAAAGACGATAATGGGAAAATTATTTCCATTGTAGTTTATTTCAGCAAACTACAACAGCATTGTCATGCACATTGGAAAGTTCATGAACTCAAGTCATATTGTGTAGATTTTATGCAGATTGTCTTGCTCATTCAAGATCCACCACTTCTCATGATTTCCACACAAATCCATTCATGAATGATGACCAAGGGACCAACTAGGAGCGCACATCGCACAAGCAGCCACGAACTCTACAACAACAACAAGATCGAAATCAGGTCCTTATTATTCTACAAAGCCCAGCATTTCTAGGTATAGAGACTCCTGTCAAATGATCGGATATTATGGTTGCTTCCTGGAACACTATTGTGAATGCATGCATTGAACTTCTGGTGGCTTGTTCCCTTATGCCTCCTATTCCAATGGGACAATATGATAGCAACCCTAACTCTGAATGGGGCATCAATTCTTGGTGTATGGACTTCCATTCATCTTTTTTTTTTTCATTTGGCACTGTTGGCTCTCCACAGTAAAGCATCCATGTTATTACTCTCAGTAATACATGTCAGTATATTTAGAGGACAGTGGATTGTCGTCATTTAAATTTCTCTGAGATACATATGGGTCAAGTTGGCACCACGCATACCTTTCTGTCCTGTACAAGCGAACATGATGTACATATATACATGGGCTTTGCCCATCAATGATCCAAAATATTGCTACACCTACACAATATATGAAGTTGGACAACAAAATTTGTTGTTAATGCTGTAGGCTGCTTTGAACTGGCCCCCGGCCCTTTAGAATTAGCTCATGCAGATAGATGTGGCCATCCTGCTCTGTACAAATGGTTTTTAGTCTTATCTATCTGCTTGATGACTATCTGCTGTAGACATCTATCTGCATGAGCTACACAATATATTGCTGTTTGAGACAATAAAATTCTCAAGAGAAATTCTTTAACTTGATTATGCTTAAAATCTTTTTTAGTCGTCTCTATTAAAATATTTTTAGTAGTATATTGATGAAAACTGAGCTAGGTGTCTCCGTTCAAGCACGTACAAGGTGAAGAATAAAAAAACTGGCGTTTGGTGTTCTCCAATGCACTCGTTACAAGGACCCTGTTAATCCAACCATAAGTCCAAGTTGTGAATGGATTGGCTGCGTACATCTCCCGATGTAGAGGCCGGATTTTATATCCTTTATCGAAAAAAAAAGTTGTGAATGGAAGTCTTGGTACCCATGATCCCATCTCAAGTCAGCTCAGCTACCAAAAGACACGAAGCTGAATGATTCCTGGTTCATACATTCACGCCGACGAATGGACCTTCGACTACATTCTCACATATTGTTGGGTCCTCCTCGATCTGCTCTATCGTCCATGGACCATGGAATTCTCCAATCTGCTTGGCGCTCTCAAGATGACCATGGCAGCAAGGATGGATGGGCTTCCGTCCTGAGCAAGTGCATTCAAGGATGGAAGGCCAGGTTTCGTCCATGGCCATGAGGCAAGGAAGAGAAGGATCGATCTCATTGTGGCTTTCGGGGTTGCCCCGCAACTGCTGCTGGTTATCTCTCCTGGAACAAGCAGTTCAATTCCTGCAGATATCTACTTTCCTTATGCCTCCAATTCCTAGTGGATTATCAACACCTCAACTCTACCCATTTGTTCTCAGGTTCCTTCTCGTTCGATGTGTGGTTTCTAGTTTCGTCCATGGCCATGAGCCCAGGAACAGAAGGATCTCATTGTGGCTCTCAGGTTGCCCCCAATTGCTGCTGGTTACCTCTCCTGGAACCGGCAGTTCAATTCCGGCAGATATGTACTTTTATGCCTCCAATTCCAATTAGATTATCAACATCTCAACTCTATCAACTTGTTCTCAGGTTCCGTCTCGTTCGGTGTGTGATTTCTGAAGTATTGGCTTTTGTGTGTGCCACAGTCGAATATATATAATTATATCCATCTACCCAGTGCATGTCAACTTTAGATATAGACAGAGGGGTAATACCAATGGTGGTGGAATTTTAGTAGGTGAACATACTGACAATGTGCATTCACTTCGAACATATAATACGTACTCCATCCGTATTAAATTTTAGTTTACTTTATATTTGTTCAAAGTCAAACTTTTCAGAATTTGTCCTTTTTAGAAAACATATATTGATTTCAACAAATTCAAATAAATTTACTATTATAATGTGCATCAGTAAGATAATGAAACAAATTTTATTGCTATCCACTTGTGCAAGGTACTGCATGTGACCATAATGGGTAGGAGATGGGTCCTTGGCAGCTCAAACCAGAGTGACAAACGGAGTACGGAGATGATGATGGCTAACCATAAACTCACTTTTAGGGTTGTCTTTGGTGATTGGTGGGGCTTATGTTGCACATTCTGTTGCCAAAATTTCCTCTTATTTGACCTTTTTGTATAACTATTTGCTTTCAGTTGTTGGTACAAAGCCATCAGACCAAGAGGCGCCCAGATGTATGACCATCTTAACATTAATCGCGATCATGACAGTGGTGGTTTAGCCGTTGAATTGCCAAAGCGAGAGGATGTTCTATCTTGCCCATTCTTTATTGGATACATGGATACATGAATATGTCCTCTGCTTAATTATCACTAGGATTCCAATATTAGTTTAATGGTGACTTGGAGCACGGCGTGTTAGTTCAGTGCTGTAAATAATGTCATTCAGTGTTCTGTAGCCAATACTCTTAGGAACATCAGATCCATCAGTTTTGGTGGGCATGTGAAATTTGTCCAACAGCAGTACCTATTAAATTTAGATAAAATTACATGGATGGCAATGCAACAAAGTAGTTTAAATCTGACAGCTCCCCGTACAAAACAGAGACCCTGTTTCTACTATGGTTTGTAGGTACCTATTTCAGCAATTATCTACAGGTTTATATTGTTTATTTGTATATTTTGTCATATGGGTCATGTTTGCTCCCATCTTAGATTTTTTCACAGTAAGAAGGGCAATGTTGCCACCAATGTTTATGTGACTCGAACCCTCCCACCACATTGCATCCTCCTGACGCACAACCAGCTGCTGCGGTGCTTGCGATCCGAACCATGCACGGCAAAGTCAGCGCAATGCTGGATACCCGACGATCCATGTTGAAAATAAGGAATACAGGAACGCCTGGCCTCTCAGCCACGGCTCGTGAGTATGACACTGCTTGGTACAATTCTACATGGCACTCCAAATGTAGTGATCGGAGTAAGACTTTACCGAGCAAGCTGCTCTGTTCGACACCTTGTAGCTGCTTCCGGTATGTCTCTAATTCCCACGAGAGAACATGAACTCCAAAGTAACATCCTACAGAATGTTGACAATAATTTCATCATTTTTGTCCCAGTATAATGTGTTCCTAGTTTACTAGTTATATAGGGTGCACCTCAATTATGGTGAATAATTCCGATAAATTTTGTGTCAGACATTCATTTTACTTGCTCATAGAAGGTATAAGTTTGGACTCAGACCATTCCAGTTGTTGTTCACCTCTTTCAATAGAATTGAATGCAAGTTTTCTTTACAAAATTGATCTATATTTTGAAGCTTATATTTCGGTTGCTTCCTCCGCCAATGGCATTGCCTCTATGTCTATGTCTATATAAGCCTATATTTCAGTTGTGGCATTCCCCGTATATAATAGAGTGGAACGAGGAAATTGCTACAGTTGACAAGCTGACATTGTCTAGTGGGAAGAAGAGGCACGCGGGAAGCAGATATGAGCAGCGTAGAAATCATTTTTCCCTTCAATGGAGCCCCATGTGAAGACAGCTGGGGGCACGCGACAAGGTTCCTCATCCTGATGAGCTGCGAAGAATGCATTTTCCTCATGAAACTTCAATCTTGCAACGCCATCAGATCAGGAACGTGGGCACTGCTGCTCCAACAGCTTGAAGAGCGGAGATAGCAGTTGTTGTCATCAGAACTACTCCCTCCGTCCCTAATTAATTGTCACTTCGTTTCCCGAGACACAATTGCCGGCAATTTTTATAAATAATAAATATCATCGATTAGTATCATAATTAATATCATTGAAAAGATATTTGATCTAGTTTTTTAACAAAATTATTTAGAGATACAAATGTTGCAGGTATTTTCTACAAATTGAGTCAAACTTGTGGCACGCATCCCACGGCGACAATTAATTGGGGACGGAGGGAGTACGCCTGACCTGGAACAGCCAGTACGAACAGCAAGTAATATGCCCCTCTGTCGTCGTCTCTGGTCTTGTCCGGAAGGCCAAACAATACAGAGAAGAGGGCTGCAGGAAACTCTCATGACAGTTCACTCTGTATGCCATCGTTGAGGCACTACAGAGCCGGTGGCAATGAAGACATTAATTTTGTCTTTGTGGGTATTTTTTGTTGCCTAAACCAAATAGAATATTAATTCAGACAAAAAAATATAGGATGTTCTTAATGATAATAATAACTAACATAACCATAACTTGGGTTGAACCATCATTGCCGTGAATAGAAATTTCGTATATTATTAATACAATAATATTTAAAAAGTTCCGCACAAAATCCGTGATTTAGTGGAAACGGGTGACAATTATTTTTACCTGCCTGGTTCCAGTAGAAGACCATATTGGCGCTGTAGATTTTGGCCTCTTTCCACTTTTGTTTTTAGACCAGTAGAGTTAGATAAGCCCAAGATGTATGTCGGCATTTTTCTACACTTACCTACTAACTCTGGCAGAATGATGAGATTAAACAACGAATGAATCCTTCATTGTGTGGAGCTTGATTCTACCAAACATTTGCCATGCTGTTCATGCATTTTAGTAGAAGCAGCTACAAGAATGGCTGGGAAATGTGCTGCCAACAACCAGAATGATGTGCTGATAGATGAAGCACAAATAATTTTATCACAAGAACACCATATCCTATCATTTCTGGCATGATTGATAACTCTCATCAATCAATGACCACCTATTCAAGGGCTCTATCAATCAACGACCATTTGTCCACCACAAGTTGCATCATCACTGACAAAATGGTGAACACTTCATCAATGACAGCAACGTGGCAACCATGGCAACTCTAACATGTGAAGCACCACACCGTAGCCCACTGTAGTCCTCTGGTTCGGTATTGAGCATGACTACAGCTGATTCCTTTATTTTACATTTGTACAAGTAGGATCTTCGGATAGCTGCAAATTCAGTACGAATGTTTGCATAGACATCAATATGAATGCTTGCTGTCGACCCTAACAACCAGACTGACTGCTAGATCCATAGACAAATATATCCAATCAATACAACCATGGATTGTTGAATTCCCCAATCCACTAGGCTCTCCCTCATTTGCTAGATGCTCGATTAGCCATCAAGACGGTCGGTGTGGAAAGGCTGGCCTTCCCTACAAGTCCATTTGCAACCCGACATTTTTCACTTGTGCGCTGATTGACCGATGGGCACATGACTGGGATGGCTGGGATGATAGAGAACACAGCGTTGCCCTAAAGGTCATCCAGACATGTCGCTGTTCGTCTCCTCTCATGAAACCATCATTTTTGTCGTGCACATATGTCTACTTCCCATGTGCCTCCCCATCCTATTGGGTAATCTCTCAAATTTTGGAACCCTACGTACCCACTTCCTGTCTGGTTTCTCTTTCTGTTTGAGTTTTACTGAGTGTTGGGTCTACCACAGTCCGACATATATAGTGACAACGTCCATGGGTTAGCCTTCCTTCGCTACATCATGCACAGCTACATCTACCACAGGCATTAAGCTAGCAACCAGTGCAGTACAGCTACCACAGTCCATAAAAAAAAGCACCCCAGTACAGAGTACAGACCTCCACAGCAAGCAATCTATATTAGCACACCATCTTTCAACGCAACGTCGCAACGACACATAGGCCTCTGGATTAGCTTTTGCCAGTGATTCACAACACGCTGAATTCTCAGCCACACCTAATCTTCATGGTGCTTGTTGATTCTCTGGATGGGAGGTTTATTTCAGCATCCAATTGTGGCACCACACTCTAGGGTTTTTTCAATCAGTCACTGTCATACGGCCAACTTGGAGACGACAACAAGATGGAGACGACAACACCGCCGCCGGCCTCGGCAGCCCGCACCGCGCGCCCTAGGGAGGCACGCCAGCCGCGTTGTGGGAGCGACACGGGCGCCGGTGCCCCTGGCTCCACCGTCACGAGTAATTGCAATATCAATTAGCGATAATTAGGAATAGTTAATTAGAAAATTTTGTTAAGATAGGCAAGGGGATCCAATCTTATAAGGATGTCTTAGATTGCTTCGGGGACAAGTCTCGTTAGAGACTATAAATAACAGGGATATATAATCAGTTTGGAATTAAGTAATAGATAAGCTAAGGCTCTTATCTCTCCCTCTCTCTCCCTGGCCCCGCCGTCACTAGTAATTGCCATATGAATTGGCCATGTTTTGGAAAAACAATAATATTAATTTATACAGTTCTGAATAAATTATCCATTAAAAAAAAGAGCTTTATCAGTCGTCTCAAGGGAAGAGTACAATATTTCGCCAAAAAAAGGGAAGAGTACAATTACATTTATTCAGTGGCAACTAGTTCATTTCTGGCTTCTACTGCTCTTCTACAAATATAACTTCCTCCCCCCAAGCTAACCAATCAAAGGGCTAGCCTACTACATAGAAGCATAGACATGCATAAGAGGCAGCATGGTCCATATCCTATTTGCATTGTAGTCCGTCTAAAGAGAGGAGGAATCTGTGGCTGAGTGTTATAGATTCTTGTCTAGCTTCCACTATTACAACAATATTGTTATGATGTCATCATGTCATTCAAGAGATTTGTGGGCAATGATGGGACTGTGTAGAGGTGAAATGTGACTGAATTCCAGATTCCTTTTTGAAACCCCCCATAGGATTTGTTTGACAAATTAAAAACTGCGTGGTGTGTAAAAGCAGATTCCATTGGATGCATGGTGATGGCTAACATTATTTTAGTCATAGGATTCCCATGTGTACTCAATTCTGTTACAAATAGGCCTTATAATTGCTAAACATAGAGAAACTCCAACAGAGAACTAAAAATGAGATTAAGAAACATAGTTTTGGTTCTATAAGTAAAAGTATTAGGTAGAGAAAAAAGTTCTAATAGTACCTATTCTTTGTGCAAAACAAAAAAAACCTATTAACCACACCTGGAATCATTCAAAAGCACATGACACAATCAGGTTGAACAATGCAGGAACAGAGATTAGGACATGAGATTGCGGTCAATTTTTTTGCCTCTTTTTGGTTGCGGTGCTTTTGCAGATTAGGCCTAGGAGGATCTGCACAAATGTGATGACGCCATGATAAAACTGGTCTACCCTGGGTCTCGCCTCTATAGTGGTCTGGAAGACAAGCCGCATCTAGAAATGTATTTTTAGAGACAGCTCCATGTGAATGCCTTTATTTTTAGAGAAAGCATATTTATTTCCATCCGCTCTAGAAATTGATTTGTAGAGATGGCTCTCTGCAAATTCCCTTATTTAATAGAGTAGACTGACATGAAACCAGCAACCGATCACAGAGTTAGGCCACCTCAAGTTGAATGCTTCGATAGGAAACATATAATCAACTCTACATATATATACTTGCACCATGCTAGAACCCTATGCTCCAACCGACATCTACGTAGTCACACCAGCCTTGCAAACACTCAAAATAGCTAACTCGATTGTGTAGGCAATGGGAGACACCGGGAACTCAAATGTCACGAGAAGCCATCTCTCTCCAACTCTATGTTAGGATTGCCTCTCTCCGACCAACGCATGGCTTGGGCCTGCCCACTGACACCCAAGTGGGAGCAGAACGTAGTGCGCCGGTATCCTTTAGGGTACAGCACCGTGGTGCAGCAATGTTTGGACAGTTTTGTTCTACTTTGCGAGACGGAGATTTTAAGCCTAATTAATCAATATTTGGACAATTATTACCAAACAAAAATAAAAATAGTACAGGGACATACAGTAATTTGGCCATCCCTAAATTGGTGAACTAAACAAGGTCCTTGATTCGTACCTAGCTACCAGGCTGGATTTTCACCATGCAGTGATCCCGTTGCCAGGAGAAGATTTGATGCGCCCAAGGCTCCGCAAGATAATATTTTGGATGGTTTATCAGCTAAAAATATGAAAGATCCATCTTTCTTAAAATTTGGTGCATTTTCTTCTGATGAAAAATATATAAAGAAGGCGAAGGAAATATTTGCTCCAAGTGGTCTTTCGTCAATGATCATCTTTAAGAGTGCAACATTCAAGAAAGACGATGATGAAAAATCAAGAAAATATATTTATTTTGGTTCTATGAAAGTTGACGTCACTTGAAGTTTTGTTGCCATCATGGACAGCTTGGAGAATTGCTCGCCATTTGGACCAAGCTGCTGGTGTACGGGTGAAGGTCACAAGTCCTCACGTTCATTAGCATCTTGC
>DXKC01036596.1:0-13279 GCA_031170775.1 Cymbopogon citratus
TCCTACTTTGGGCTCGGCCTATAGAGCCCAACTATGCTCTTCAGGCTCTAGTATTAGTGGTTCACAGCTAGTAGGCACATTTAGTCCCAAATCGGTTAAGTCATGCACCACTAAAGCTACACTCCCTGTATAAAATGGAGGCTACTTGCTCAGGTATGGGTATGGGTTTGCTTCCCAATGGGTATACCCGCCATCTTTATATATTAAGTCCTTCTGATATGAAAAAGTTTAAAAATTAACAAAATTATAAGTACAGCTGCGAGGATTGAACCGTCACACTTTTGGGATATCCTTGAAACGTTTACTGGTTTAGCTAATACACCGACACAGTTGACAAAAGCTCATCGCAACATTCCCAAATGGAGGGTGTGGCAATTTCTCTGGTCAGAACGGCAAGAGGCAAGAAACTTTTGAAAAATTGGTACTAATTAATTTCCTCCAAGATTCAAATTTCATAATCCGGCTTTCAATTTCCCTTAAACTATAGACGCCACGTAGTATAACTAACCAAATTTCAGAAGCAAAAATTTCAGAGTTTTTTCACAGTTTCTGGATCTGCAACAAAAGGTCATCATCCTTAAATTTAAAAAATAAAAATGATATCATTAGTTGTTGTACATGAATCTTCCTTAAGGCCTTAAGGGAGCCTTATTTACAAGGAACAAACGTGTACAGCATCTGTTAACAAAGGTGTACAGCATCTGTTAACCGAGCCTTCTTTACAAGGAACAAAGGTGTACCAGCTCAAGGCTGTGATCAACCAAGTTATGTTGATTTGATTTAAGAAAATGATAAATAAGCTCTTAAAAATAACATGTAGTCGGATCCCCGTTTCTCCATCCATCAGTTCCAGGTTTGCCTCAAAGGTTGCCTCCTCGCGCTGTCCATCTCCAGATTGTCTACATAAAAAAAGTGGTTCAGCTTCATGTTAGACATTGACTGCAGCTTAATGATGACAAGTATCCAACAAGATGAATTCCTAATTCCATGCTTTCAAGGAAGCTAAACAGAAATGACAAATATCCGACAAGACACTAAAACCAGCACTTTTTTAGACAATATTTGCACACTGAAACCAGCACTGGCAACATACAGAGGGTGCTCAGCTAGTCAGCTTATCAAACTACTGAAACCAACGAGTAATTCAGTTCAGAACATTGCTTTCTGCTTCGCCACCATCACCATCTGAGTAGTTGATTACAGTGAAAAATGAACAAGTAACCATTACTCAAGAAAACCAAATAATAAAAGCAGGAAAATCAATTGGACTAGCAATTGTATACTTGGCACGGTGACAGCAAGTACATATACAGCCGGCACATATGCAGTCAACTCAATGAGATTCTAATATATTGTACTGAACCCTCCCATTGAGAAAATAGGCAAAATAACAGGCAGCACTGGTTAAGAACAAGATCATAATGGCAATACTTAATCAGTTACTACAGGTCCCACGAATTTTCAAGCAAAGAACACGCACTATCATAACTGATCTGTCCAAAGTCACAGGTCTCATGAATTTTCAAGCAAAAAACACGCATTGTGCCAGGCTAGAAGCATATTCTATAGGTGGTATAATTTCCATTGAATGTAATGGATGTTAGATTAAGCTGCATCAAATTATTGTTGTACGATTCACTGCATCATCGTTTATCTGCCGTGTTCATCAGCCAAAGGCATACCCGAGGTCGGGACCTCCGTAGATCAAATCAGTAGCATCACATAAAGAACTATGGCTGTGCAAAATTTTGCCAACTTTCAGATGGAAAACTTCAATAGAATTCAATCTGCGAGCACGGATAGCAGGGGAGGGGTGGAATTGAAGATGAACGGACAGACCTATGAACGCACAAAGCCACCAGAGTGGCGCCGCCGTCAAACTCGCCTCTACCGCCGCGAGAGCAGGCCGGCGCAACCGCCGCGTCCGTGGACGCGCGCACCTCGCCGCCCGCACCCTCACGCCTGTGGGGACAGCCTTCGCCTCGGCGACCGGGAGCGCGGACGCCGCCGTGCACGGATCTCGCGTCTTCCACCGCCCTCGCCCTCGACATCTCCATCGCCCTAGCATGCCCCGGTTCGTCGCTGACGGTGGCGACTGATGGACGGCGGCGGGTGGCCCCCATCCTCTCCTTCCTCCTCTTGCTCCACCATGGAGGAACGCTGAGGGCGGCGCCCGATCGGAGGACGGCAAGGATGAGGACGCGCAGCGCGACGAGGCCGGCCACGATCTGCGCGTGGCCGAGGTGGCCCCGCCCCTCAGGCGCCGGATGGGGAGATGGGTTGAGCCGGCGAGGGGCGGAGGACGGAGGGGGAGAGGGGATGAGCTGCGGTGAGGGACGACGGACTTCAGCGGCGGCGGCTCGGCGTCGGGTGGGACTGGAACCCTAGAAGATCCTTTTTTTAAAAAAAATTAGCAACAACCTATTCATCTAACTATATTACTTTGAATCATACACCCTAACTATACTACTCAAATCATCATTTTTGCAAATTTGAAGTTACCATTGTACCCTTGATTAGAAAAATATCTACAGAAACAATATTATCCCTCAATTATTTGGAATCGCCTTCTCCTCAATTTTGGAGGCGATGGAAAGCGACTTGGCACGTATGGCCCACCGACCATAGACACTTCAATCGCCTCCCGTCGCCTCCCTCCCATCACCTCTCATCGCTTTCGGCCTTTCTAGCCGTCGGATCATTCGCTGTGAGCCGTCGAAATTCTCCACAAGCATTGTAAAATTTCTCATATATATGACGGTCTGGATACTCAAGCCAACATCACTTTCTTTGCAGCTGGCCCAATTAAGGAGACAATGCTATGTACCTGCTGTACATTTAGAAAATATTGGATTGTATAAACTTCCTTCTACATAATTAGGACTCTTCAATTATTTTCAGTTTCTTGAAGTTGGACACAACTGATGTATGTTTTCATTTCAGTAAGCACAGGTCAATCTTATTAAGCCTATTCAATTAACAGAGGGATTACTAATAACTGGAATTTTACCATTTCATAATTCCCAACTAGAAATAGAACCTGGGTTGAAGGATGTCATCTCCTTCATCGCGACGTCACCCTCCCCCTGACCCACCACCATGGCTGCACCCTCCATGGCTGATGACGAGGCCCCAGCCCGGGTCCTTCCGCCAGAGAGAGAGACCGCGCGCCCCACCTTCCAGTGTCCCGAGGGCAGGAGGATCCCATAAGGATAGGGTTGCGGCGGAGAAGGCATTGGAGGGGAACGAGGCGATTTTCGAGTTCTTCGGACAGCTCTAGGCAATCGATTCTCCACCACCGCCACCGCCCAAACCTAGGGTTCTAGCCACCGCTGAGTCCGATTCCTCTGGTCACCTCTTCTGGGTCCGGAAGGATCTGCTCAACTCAGAGAACTTCAAGCCTGAAGACCTATTCATAGTAAGGAAATCAGATTGAGTTGAGGGGGATCCGTTGCGCATCGACTTCGCGGAGATCTGGAGCGAGCAGGAGGGGAGAAGAACGTACGCGGAAGCCCTGAAGAAGATGGCGGAAGGTCGATGGGTCTGGCAGCCTGAGCGCCCTCAACTTCCGAATCGTACACCGCCACAGCCCCAGGCGAGGGGGCCGCCGCCACTGCCAGACCAACAACGTGCTTGGCAGGGGCAGGAGCAGGGGCAGGGGCAGGGGCGGCCACCCCAGGGAGGCCTGCCGCTTCCTGCTCGCACCCCGCCACCACAACGCCAACAAGCTCATCCGCCCCAATGCCAGCAGGCTCCACCACCCCAGCGTCAGCAAGCTCCACCGCCCTAGCATCAGCAAGCTTTTCAGCCACCGCCACCTCCACGCCAGGCGCCCCAACCTACTCCTACGAGGACAGGTGCACAAGCTGTGCGCGGAAAAGAAGTTGGGCCATCGGAGATACTGCTGTTTGTGATTGATCCAAGGTATAGACATCTGATCTGTTATAATTGTGGGGAGCCAGGGCACTTCGTTGGCAACTGCACCAAACCGAAGCAATGCTTCATCTGCGCCATCCCTGGACACCACATGAAAGATTGTCTTGCTTGGAAGGAGGACCATCTGTATGTGCAGTATATGGGCAGTTCTATTCTAGGTCTAGGGTTTGACCATGTGGAGGTGCCAGAAGAAGAGGAAAACAAGTGGCTGAATATAGTGAATTGTGGAATTGTGAAAGTTAAATCTGGGGTGATCTCTATTGTTGAGCTGGAAAAAGAACTGGCAGACATCTACTGCAAAGATTGGCCCTGGCAGATCAGAGAATTGGAACCTGGACAGTTTCTAGTCAGATTCCCCCCTCACAAGAGAGTTAGTGAAATCAAGAACTATCCTTCCTTCAACTTGAGAAAAGAAGGAGTCCAAGTGGAAGTGCTGGAATGGCAAGGGGACATCACTCCTTACAAAAAGCTAGAGGAAGTCTGGGTTGAAATGTCTGGGATACCACCTAAGTGGTGCAGTTGGAAGGTTTTTGCAGAGATAGTCTCATCATTTGGGCTGCTGCTAGATGTAGAATGGCCTTCAATTTTCAAATCCTTTTATGGATTGGTGAAAGTTAAAGTTGCTTGTAAAGATGGGGCCAAGATTCCTTTAGAGAGATTATATGAGATGAAGCAGGACATCTTTATGGTTTACTTCTCAGTGGGAGGACTACCAGAAGAGGGGAGTAAAGTGGAAGGGGAAGGAAAAAACAAGGAAGGAGGTGGAGATGATGATAAATATGAGGAGGGCAATGGGGGTCTAGAAGAAGAAGATGATGATGGGGTGGAGAAACCTCCACCTTCAGAGTTCTAGGTTGACCAGAGCTCTAGCTTTAAAGCTGTGGGTAAAAGTGGGGGTACTGGCAAAGGTCATAAGACTAGTGTCAAGACCAGCCAAAGTAAAGTTGAGGGGATGGACTTAAGTCCAAAAATCTGGCTTCGGAAACCAAAAGTGATGGGAAGATGGGTCAGGATGAGATCCTGATTACCATGATGGGGAATGAAAAAAAAAATTCTACTAACAGCTGATGGGTCTTGTGAGACAGTGGTGGAGAAGTTTGAGATTGAGGAGGAGAGGAAGAAAAATGTTGGAAATGGAAAGCAGAAGATGGATGTTCATATGGTTGATGCAAAATTACATGAGTTGCTGTATGAGAACAACAGCTCAAGTGTGGCTGGGCAGGTTGAGAAAAACCAGGACAAAAACAAAACCTCAGTTGGGGATGAAGGGTGGGTTACACCAGAACAGCAGATGGGGTTCTATGATAATGATCAGGAAATCTCCATCAAAATCATGAAGCTACTAAGTGAAGAGTCTCACCACTCAAAATGGGATGAGTTCTGGAAAATGTCAAAGGAAGGGGTGTCAGATGAGTGTGCTGGGTTATTGAGGAAAATGGAGTTAGTAGACTCAGATGATGAAAGTGATTTGCTAGATGATCCAATGTTGGAGGGGGATCAGGAAGAGGAAAAGATGACACTTGATGAAGCTAGGGTGATCATTGAGGATATTACTGAAATGGAAGCCAAAAAAAAGTAGAAGAGGAAGACTAAATGGGGACCTGTGGAGAGGATCCCAAGACCTGGAAAGGGAGAAGATGAGGGGCGCACTATGATGCAGAAAGCTCAAGATTTGAAGAGGTGTCATAATCTAGAGAAAGGTAACCCCATCAAATCCTTTGCTTTTAAAAGCAATTCTGATTTGATTGCTACTGCTCAGAATGTTAAAATTTGTATTGGTAATGATACCATTGCTTCTGATTATGTGGTTAAAAAGTTAAAAGACAAGGAATTAGAGGATATAGAAAATTTTAAAGATAATAATCCTGAGGTTAACATCCCTAGTGATTTGGATATAGGGAACATTGCTGTGGAGTGTGGTGAAAGTAGTAGAGTCTCACAAACTCCTTTGCAGGAGGCTGAGAGGATTAATCCTCAAACCTGGGCACAAGTTGTCTCTACAGGCAAAGCCCAAAAAAATAATAATCTAGTTATTAATTATAGGAGCTTTTTGGAACATTAGAAGCCTTAATAAAGAAGGTCGTTTACAATGCATAACTGATTTTGTGAACAATAATCACTTAGATTTTGTGGGTTTCTAGGAGACCAAGAAAGAATCCTTTGATGATTCCTTTCTAAAGTACATTCATAGAGACTTTAGTTGGAAGTTTCTTCCTGCTATTGGTACAGCAGGTGGCATTTTGGTTGGGATTGATGATAGGAAGTTTGACATTATTGCTTGGAAAATTGGTAAATACAGTGTGGCAGGAATTATTAGAAACAATAGTGATAAGCTAGTCTGGAGACTGGTGGTGTATGGCTCCCCTTATGAGGAGGGTAAGGCTGAGCTCTTATTAGAATTAGAGGAACTCCTAGTTAACTGGGAAGGTCCTACTGTTTTTGGGGGTGATTTTAATATCACACTTACTGCTGGAGATAAGAACAATGGGCAGATTAATCGAAAGTGGGCTGATGCTTTGCAGGACTTGATTAACAAATGGGGCTTGATTGAATTGAAAAACTCTTCCAGGTCCTACACCTGGACTAACAATCAAGATACTCCCATTTTAGTTGCTATTGATAAAGTGTTCTGCACTATCAATTTTGAACAACATTTTCCACTAGCTTTTGTAAGCACCAAAGCCAGAGGAGTAAGTGATCATGTCCCCCTCATCCTAGATATGAGGGTCAAAAATACCAAGAAACCTAGTCTCTTTTGTTTTGAAAAATGGTGGCTTGAGCAACCAGACTTCAGAGAGTTGATTAAGACCATTTAGAATACTCCTTGTGGCCTTGATGACCCCTTAGATATCTGGCAGTTCAAAACCAGATTGCTTAGGAAAAAAGTGAAAAGTTGGTCTATCAACATCAATGCTGCTATTAGAAAGCAGAAAAATGAACTCCTTGAGGAGTTTGATAAAATAGACATCATTCAAGAAGATAGTGTTGTATAGATCTGAGAAAGAGAGGTTGAAAACATTGCTGCTGACCTGGATAAAATCTGGAGGCTGGAAGAGATTAAAGCCAGGCAGAGGTCTAGGGATAGGGATATAGTGGAGGGAGATAAAAACACTGCATACTTCCATGCAATGGCTAATGAAAGAAATAGAAAGAGAAGGATTATGGGTTTGGAAACCCCTGAGGGTTGGGTTGAGGAGAATGAAGGTATGCTCAACCATGCAGTGGAATTTTATAAATCTCTGTTTGGTCAGGAAGAAAGTGGGAATGTAGGTCTAAGTAGTGATTTTTGGGAGGAAGAGGAGAAAGTTACTCCTTTGGAGAAAAATCTCCTAGAAGCTGACTTCACTGAAGTAGAGGTTAAGGAGGCAGTTTTTAGGTCCTATGCTGATGGGGCCCCAGGTCCTGATGGCCTGTCCTTCATGTTCTACCAAGCCTTTTGGGAGATCATTAAGGAAGATCTGCTGAAACTAGTAAATAATTTTGGAAAGTGTTAGCTTAAGCTGGAAAGACTTAACTATGGCATAATTACTCTTATTCCAAAAGAGCCTGATGCCAAAAATCTTAAAAAATTCAGGCCTATCAGCCTACTGAATTGTAGTTTCAAGATCTTTGGCAAAATTCTAAACAACAGACTGATTAGGGTAGCAGACAGATTGATTGCCCCTAACCAGACTGCTTTTATTAAAGGCAGATATATCTTGGAGAGTGTGGTGGCTGCTTATGAAATTATTCATGAGATTCACCACACTAAAGAGAAAGGTGTTGTGCTTAAGTTAGATTATGAGAAAGCCTATGATAGAGTCAGTTGGAGCTTCCTTAAGGAAATGCTCAGAGCCAGAGGTTTTGGGGAGAAATGGATTAGCTGGATTAGGTTGATAGTGAGAGGTGGGTCCCTCTGCATCAGGATCAATGATAAAAACAGCTTTTACTTCAAACCTGGCAAAGGCCTCAGGCAGGGAGACCCCCTTTCCCCTCTTCTCTTCAACCTGGTAGCTGATGTTTTCTCTAGGATGCTGATGAAAGCGGCTGGACAGGGATTAATCTCTGGGCTTCTTCCACAAGTCAGAGAGGGTGGAATTATTAGCCTCTAGTATGCTGATGACACATTACTTTTCCTAGAAAATAACCTGCAGAAAGCTTGCACATTTAAATGGCTGCTGGTCTGTTTTGAACAGATGTCAGGGATGAAAATCAATTATGATAAAAGTGACCTTCTCACCATAGGGTTAGAGGAGGATGAAACCAATGAGTTTGCAAAGCTATTCTGTTGTAAGAAGAGTGATTTTCCTATTAAATACCTGGGGGTTCCTTTACACTATGCTAAACTGAGAAATCAGGACTTACAGTCTGTGATTGACAAAATCATTAAAAGGATTGCTGGGTGGAAGGGGAGATTATTATCCTATGCAGGAAGAATAATCTTGCTTAAAGCTTGCTTAGCAAGCATACCCATTTATCTACTCTCTATGATCAAGTTCCCAAGATGGGCTATTGATCTAATCAATTCCCAGATGGGTCATTTCCTGTGGAATGATAATGTTGACCATCATAGATATCATTTAGCTAGCTGGAAGTTAGTCTCACGGAAAAAAGAGGTAGGAGGTCTAGGCATTCCTGACTTAAGGAGCCTGAACCTAGCTCCGCTCACATCCTGGATCTTTAGATACCAGTTGAGTTCTAATACCATCTAGAAAAAGATTGTAGACTTCAAATACAATAATGATAATCCCAATATTCTGTGCAGCAATAATGCTGGGGCTTCTCCATTCTGGAAAGGGGTTCTCTGGGCAGTTAAAGCAGCCCTTGTGGGTGTAAAATGGGTAGTGGGTAATGGAAAGAGGATCTGATTTTGGGAAGATGTTTGGCTAGGCAATATTAATCTAGCCACTATCTTCTGGCCTGTCTATGTGATTAATGAACAACAGGGTAAGACTATTGATGATGTGTGGGATGGAGAAGCTTTGATGCTTACATTTAGAAGAAGTGTGTCGGCAAGAGATATGAATCTCTGGTATGAATTACGTAGTCTGATGGACTCCATCTCTCTTTTTGACACTAAAGATAATATGCTTTGGAGCTATACCTCTACAGGTAAGTATTTTATCCAGTCATTGTATGCTGTGATTAATCACAGAGGGGTTGTCCCCATATTTGTTAGTTCAGTCTGGAAAGTAATCATACCCCCTAGGGTCCAGTTTTTCTTGTGGCTGGTTTCTAAAAATAGGGCCTTATCTAGAGATAACCTGGCAAAAAGAAGACAAGTTAATGATCTTACTTGTCTGTTTTGTGTTGAACCTGAGTCTATCAACCATTTATTCTTTGATTGTTTGGTGGCCAGAAAAATTTGGGACGTGATAAGTGAGTTCTTGAACCAATTGATTGGTAGGGATTTTGAATCTATTGCTCGCCTTTGGGTGGCACATAAGCGCCATGTCTTTACTAATGCTATTACTTCGGCTACAATTTGGTCCTTATGGAAATTGAGAAATGAGACGTGTTTTCAGGGAGTAACTTGGACAGGAATGAAAAGAGTGCTACTGCGAATTGCCAGAATGATCAGAAGATGGCGTCCGCTGTTCACGGAGGAAATTCAGCATCAAGTGGAAGAGTTCGCTCGGCGCCTGGAGGAGAGAGCAAACTTGCCGCCTCAACTACAGTGGACGTCGGAGGTGACAAGTTCATCATCAGGGTTGGGTCGATCGGGTGCTCTGCTTTTGGTGGTGGCTTGCCAGGATCAGCATGATGCGCCGTGTAATAGCAATCTGCTACCGAGCTTGAGTCTCACATAGTTTTTGCAAACTTCCGTGGCGGGCGCGCCGTTACGCTGAACTGTAAACGCTTGTTGCGCTTTTGTTCAATGCAAAAGCAGGGAGGAACCCTTTTCTCTAAAAAAAATAGAACCTGGGTTACTCATGCAGGAGTGATGCTCATGGGTTACTCATGGGCGAGCGAAAGAAAAATATCACAGCAGATGGACACCCACTGAATGTCGTTTATCCTGCTGTCTGGTGCTTTCCACAACCACATAGTTGCATGGCAACGAGCCTGTCCAAACTAGGGGTCGTCGGACCAATTGCCAGTCCACGCAAGCAGGGGTCTTACGATCAACGTACTGAACCCAGATTTACTGGACTGGTGAACTTGGAGTTCCTAGTGCCTCCCATGTCTATACTATAACCACTACTGGAAACTTGCATGACTCAAGTGTGTTTCTTATTTGCAGAGGTGCTGATAGATGTGTATATATTTATATATACATCAAACCCGGAGGGTCGGAGAGTACAGCAGAAAACAATAACTGCACTCTGGTCTTTTTAAGTTATAAGCTCTGCATACGACCCTGTTTTAGTTCTGCCTACACGTTATATATGGTCGAATCATGGATATAGTCGATGATGGGCCCATCAAATTTCTGAAATGTCTTTTCTAAGATGAGTGGAGTATTTACTGATAAAAACAAATCATTTTGTGGTAAAGATGATGAGAAATTGAAGTGCTCTTCACCAGAAAACAGGGAGCGATATATGGTTGCCTGCCTGCCTCTGCCTAGGACAGAAAAATGAGATGCCAGCATTTTTTTTTTGCATGTCGACTCAAGTGTTTCTTCTTGTTTTTGAAACCCACGACATCCCCCTTACAACCTTATGATCAGGAGTTATGACTCAATCTCATTTCCATAACACAGGATGTAATCCGTACGTTCGCCAAATTAATAACTGAAAGTATACAATGATCAAGGAATATGATGGACCACACACACAGAAACACTACTGAAAACTTGAAATTCCCTTACGGTGCACTACCGTTAGGAAAAATAAAAATATCATCATGAAAATGTACATATCGTTATAAAAAATAAAAATATCGCCATAACATTTCTTACGGTGCACTTACCGTTAAGGAAAATAAAAATACCATCAGGGCTAGCTCGACAGGGTAATTCCAGTTTTGCCTGATGTTGGTCAGGGAATTTTATGTTTCCAGTAGTGAAAAGAAAAACAAATGATCAAGATTATTACACTCATGAAGAGGCAAATAATTGAAACATGTAATGTTTTGTAAATCACATAGTACTCACGATGAAGAACACCCAACTCTGTGTATGACTCTCCTCAATCCACTTGCAATTGCTGCCATCGGAGATGGTGATGTATCCCATGTCGTGTGGCTTGTCCTGGGACGATGATGCAGAGGAGGCTAGGGATCATGCCAAAACCAGGGCCAGGATATCGACGGCATCGCCACCTTCTGAATCTCCATGCATGTATGACTGGTCCTGGGCTAAGCAAGCTAAACTAACAGGTACTTCCTCCATTCTAAATTATAAGTCATTCCAAAAATTTTGGAGAGTCAAAGTTTCTAAAGTTTGACCAAAATTTATACGATAAGATAATAACAATTAGGATGTTAAATAAGTATCATTGGATTCTTAGTTAGCTATATTTTTATAGTATATCTATTTGATTTTACAAATCTTTGTTATTCTCCCAATAATCTTTGTTAAACTTGAAAATGCTCTGACTCTTCGAGATTCTTGGAGTGACTTATAATTTGGAAGGGAGGGAGTACATGATTAAAAAGTCACTTGGGGGACGTTCCATTATGGCATGCACAGTCACACTCGCTCAAGTTCAGTGTGCTACTGAGGTGTAGCTTGATTGACATGTAAGTATTCATAGTGCGAGCTGAGTTCCCAACAACTCTCATCCCTCGCTGTAGCTCAAGTATATATGTACGTAGTTTCTTCCCTCGTTCACAACACATGCTGTATTGGAAGTGTCTTCGATTCTTTGTAATGTAGATAGATAGCCCATATATGAATGACCATACTATTGTATCTATGTCAAAATTGGTGCGACGATTGGAGCCAGAGGATGCATGTGCAATATAAAGATTAGATCGTGATGTTTATGAACGAGATAGCACCTACTTGATGATGCACGTCAGTTATTGTAATCTACTGAGGGCCAAAGCACAAAGGGACCGATTCATTATAGCACTGTAATAAGGTTGCATGGAAAAACCTTTATTCTTGAATATATATAAGTTTATGCAACTTTAATTTGGTGAGGTAGGCCAGGAAAGACTATATTCCAGACGCCTGATTTTTTTAAAAAAAATTCAGGCGATGAATCTTTCAGGCTTAGGTGAGTGGGAGCAGGCGCGTTGTCCATCGCTTGAAAGCATTCATAGATACAGTCACTGATGATGCCCGGGCCGGTCGCGGTGGGCCATTAAATGCGTTGGTCTTCGTCGACCTCGACCCGCTGCTGCTGACAATGTGCATGGACGCCACAGTTGATCGTGACCAATCGAGCGGAGGACACCCGATGCTGCTGGAGCTCGGGGCCTCGCTCATTTCGGAACCCCTCCCGTACGACGAGGCAATCCTGGTCGGGTCTTGGCCTCGCGTTGTATGTTTGCCAAACTCTTCTGACTTCGAACCGAGCTATGTGAATCCAGATGGATCAGGACATGTTCCGGCCTTTTGGACCGACAGGTGGACAGTGTTCTACCACTTAATTAGAGTGTAATTCTCCACAAAAATCTTAATTAAAATGTAATCAATTGATCTAGAATAAGTACACAGAAGTCTATCTGCTAATTAACCAGCATGCACCGGCCGGACATCAATCTTGCCGTCCGACGTGCCAACAACGAGGACGTTGCCGTCACCATCGCCATCGCCATCGACAGCCATGCACTCGACTCCGGCGTCGCGCCTGCAACGTGCCGACGAGCTACTGAGGTAGACTACGAGAGGTTGGCGCTGTCGACCGGCGACCGTGCCTCCGCCGTCGCCACTTTGGAGCTAGCTTCACTAAAAGCTTAAGAGTATATACGCATGAAAAAAAGAAGAAGAAACGCAAAGCCTACGTACACTCTGTTTTGACGTGGACGCGCGGCACTCTGTTTTGCTTCAAACTGTTGGACACAGATCGATACAAGAACATGACTGATAAACAGAGCCGTTCGCCCCCTGCTTTTGCACGTTCGTCATCCGCAGCTCTGTGACCAAGATTTTGCCGAAATACCAGCAACTTTTGACCTCTTCCTTCCGTGTGGAGCTAGCTTCACGAAAAATTTCTTCTTGAACGTTCAGTGTCTTATTCGGATGATCATGTGATGATCGCTGGAGCTTCTTGTGTTGAAATAGCTCTAGGCTCATTTGTGGTGCACTACATACGATGGCATCTCATGGATGTGAGAGTATGAACTCTTTGGTGGTGCTAAAAAATTTCTGTGTCGCGGAGTTGAGAGATGATCGAATTCCCGACTCTTCTCATGCCTAGCTATACCAATTCTGTTGATGGTTACTTCTTGATGCGTTTTGATCATGCTC
>DXKC01036597.1:0-10420 GCA_031170775.1 Cymbopogon citratus
AATAGGACCAAAGTCACCGCGAGGTGACGTGGTCCCACGTAGTCCCCAAGGTTGACAGAAGATAAGTATGTTGTGTCAAGCTTATGAAAAAAGCTTTGAGAAAACCGACTGCCAAAGTGGAGGATTGGCACAGACACTTGGAAGGGTAAACCCGTGGCTCCAAGATGCCTGAACTGTTGATCGATGTAGTAATCAGGCTGAACTGTCTGGTCGAGTCCCCAGCTCTTAGCATGGAAGGAAACGTGGCAACAGGAGGCCTGAGCCGTCGACTGGTCTGCCATTGGAAAGACGCGCGTGGTCTGGCCAAGTCCCCAGCTCTGACGCATGGAGGGACAGGTGGCAACAGGAGGCCGGAGTCATCGACTAGTCTGCCGAATGAACGAGACACGTGGTCTGGCCGGGTCTGGCCGAGTGGTCTGGCCAAGTCCCCAGTTCTGACGTTGCTAAGTTGTCTTTGATTTCTTCGGCAAGGCAGGTCGTGATAGCCCGTTTTATACGTGGCCCCTGCATTTTTTAGACCGAATGATATAGTCTTGTAGTAGTATACGCCGAACGGGGTGATGTAAGCTTTTTTAGGCTGGTCTTTCTCGTAGGGGGCTATCTGGTGATAACCCGAATGGTCTGACCGAGTGGTCGGCCGAGTGGTCTGACCGAGTGGTCGGCCGAGTGGTCGGTCGAGTGATCTGACCGAGTGGTCAGCCGAGTGGTCTGGCGGAGTCCCCAGCGTTGGAGCGTGAAGGGACGCGTCCAAACTAAGGAGACGAGCAGCTAGACCCTTCCTGAAAAATAAACATCGAAAGCGGTAGTACATAATGCACAAATAAAATATACATTAATCTCCGAACAGAAAATCAACTGGCTGATGTATATTTTTAAGTAGGCATGTTAAGCGAGTGATAACATATATGCCATTTTGAATATTTGATGTGCAGTCGAAGAAAAATATCGACAATTAAGTTTTGCTCCTGCCCTCGAAGCAAGCTAACTCGATGGGTGACGTAGGGATGCGCTAGTGAACAGCGTAGGAGAGCCATGATCACTAGGTACCTAGTACCGTTAGAGAGCAACTACCGAATCTCCTAGTGCCATGTAGCGCGGAGCTGTAACATATCGTAAGAGGATCGAAGCAGTGCCTTGTCAAGCCGTTCTCGGCGGGCAAGAAATAAAGTTTAATTGTGACTTATGCAGGGCGTATGTATGACAGATTGGTGTAAATTTAGACGTCGAGCGCACTCGAAGAGTGGTCGGTAAAGAGTCATGAAGACGTATGTACGTTGAAGATGTGTATATAATGATTGCTGTAATATTAATAAAAACATTAATATACTTAGCTTGTTGTTTGGAGACGTGTCGTTGTCGTTGTCGAGCAGACGGACGTGACTGGTACGACGTGGCTTGCGTGATGACCCGACATATGGCTCGTTCAGCGGCTCGACGTGGCTCGTCTGATGGCTCGTTGTGGCTCGACACGGCTGGTCGGATGGCTCACGTAATGTCTCGGACGACATGGCTCGCGTGATGTGCCTTGTGGTTGGTAATCTGATTGGCTTGGGTGTCCTCATAGTGTATATGGTCGGATCCCAAAAACAGGTAACTAGGCCGTAGATGATCGTCGATTGTTTTCTGGTTGCTTGCATGCATCAGCCGGCTCGCCTTGTGTCTGAGTTGTCGTGGGAGGGTAGAACCCTTGCTGACCACCGCATGCAGCCGACGAGATCCGTGCCACCGATGAGTGACGCGTGAGGCGATGATCAACATAGTTAAATTTCCCCATGCCGAAGGATGTTGGTCTTGCTGGCTTGGTCACGTAGATCGTGCATGCATGCAGATTGTATCTATCTTGAAAACGTGGGGTTGCAGCTTGGCGCGTTGTCAATTGCACAGTTGGAGAACAGCCCCTCGAGGCGAGGGCGGCTAATCTGGCCACGTTGATGGCAACTTGGAGATGCGTGGAGTCCTAATTGGATGAGAACACGGAGTCGTAGCCGAACTCGGAAGCGGAGTAGGAATTGACGACGTAATCGGAGTCAGCGTCGGCGGAGTCGAACTCTTGGTGGAGATGACTGTGGATCGATCAGCTTTGTCGATTTGTTTGTCCTCTTGTTTACGTGGTGGTTAGTCCTGCAATTCTTCAGTCTTCACGCAGATCGGTTGGCCCAGGTGCATGCAGATCGATGATGGCGACGCAGCCTGGACGTGTGGTGCATGTGAAGTCGATTTTTGAATCTTGACCAGTTGTTGCCGCGGGAAGCGGCCGACGAGTGTTTGTGATCAGAAAGACCTCGGGAGCGGTTTCGAGATCGGAGTCGTTGGAGACATTGTCGGTGAAGCAGTTGGTAAAGCAGTTGGTGAAGCCGTCGAAGAAGCAGGTTGCACCTCCTCCACAGCCTTGGCGGTCTTCGAGACGTCGACGGTCCAGGTGATCGAGTCGATGGTGAGCGTGAGGCCAACGCCGAAGTCCATGGAAGCAGGGAAGGAAACCATCTCGATCGACTCAAGCTCTAGATGCGCTCCCCCTACCTGGCGCGCCACTGTCGACGAAATATGTCCGACAGTCCACCACGGGGCTACCCTTGGTGGTTATTTCGGTGTTGGGCAGCCTAAAGCTAGCGATCGAGCGTGACGCAAGACGGAACAAAAGGATTTATCCAGGTTCGTGCCGCGTATTACGTAATACCCTACGTCCTGCGTCTCTGTGGATTGTATTGCCTTATAAAAGCCTGAGTTGTAGGGTTCCTCCTGCCCGCCTTATATAGTCAGGGGACAGGGTTATAGATCCTAGGATTATGATACGGGATAATTACAAATATCTGTATCTAGGAAAGATATGAGTTTCCTATTATCTAGACTGCTTAGGCCCGAGCAGGTCCACCAACCACGCTTATTGATGTCCTTCGGGCTTCGAGCTTATCGTCGTGGGCCTCCAGAAACGTGACCCAAAGGTAGCCGTGAGGGTATAGGAGTTAATATACCCACAATTAGACAACAATTGTCAAAATACGAACAAAAGTGCTGCGGTTGTAAAATTCAAAAAAAATTCATCTAAACAATGCCATGGGCGCATACTACGACTTGAGAAAAAGGAAAGCTCCAGCCGCATATCCGTCACACACTAAAAAAAAACCGCATATCCGTCACTCACAAGTGTCGCTTCGCTGTTGGAAAAACAAATGCCGGTACTCTGCTCAGGTCTTGTTTAGATCGGAGTAAAGTTCTATATTTTTTTCACTCTCTCTTCATCATATTAATTTTTGAAATATAAAGCAGTAAATATATATAAAAATAATAGCTAATTACACAGTTTAGTTGTAAATCACGAGACGAATCTTTTAAATCTAGTTAGTTCATAATTGAAAAAAAAATATCAAATACAAACAAAAATACTACAGTTACACAGTTAGAAAAAATTGCAATCTGATCAAGGCCTCATTAAAATGGCGACAACTTCGATCTTTTGTTTTATAAAAATAGAAGAGCTTTGTCGTAGACTGGTGCCACAACTATGGTCCTAGCTATGTGCATAAATAATCAAAGCATGGAAAAGTTTTGCCTAGGGCCTTATTCTCTTGCAAAAAAATTATAACTTTAACACGGTAGCAATTTCGCTTGTATTTGATAAATATTGTCCAATTATGGACTAAAAGATTCATCTCACAAATAAGAGACAAACTATGTAAGTAATTTTTTTAACTATATTTAGTGCTCTAGCATACAGCCAAAGATTGATGTGATGGAGAGAGAGTGGAAAAATTTAGAATTTGGATAGGTTTGCAACCTTTTGCAACCTGTGACACTGTAGCACTTTCATTTGTATGTTACAATTAGTATCCAATTATGAATTAATTAGACTCAAAAGATCCGTCTTGTAAATTAGAGACAAACTGCGTAAGCAATTAATTTTTTTTATCTATATTTAATGCTCCATGCATGCGGCCAAAGATTGATGCGATGGAGAGAGTGGGAAAATTTGGATTTTGGAGGGGAAGAGAACAAGGCCTAGGTCTGGTTTAGATTGCAAATTTTTTCACTCTCTCTCCGTCACATTAAATATTTATACGCATGCATGGAGTACTAAATATTGGTAAAAAAATAACTAATTACATACTTTAGTTATAATTTACGAGACAAATCTTTTGATCCAACTTAAGCTATGGTGGGATAATAATTTTCAAATACAAACAAAAGTGCTATCGTACGAAAATTTTCACCCTCAATCTAAACAATGCCCTAATCTGCATATGTGGTCACCCCAATCACCGTTCCACTGAAGAAAATCTGGTGTCAAGTGCAAAATGTTGTTCTACATGATCATAACTTGGGCCTTGTTTAGTTTCCCTTCAAACTCTATCACATCAATCTAGGAACACATACATAGATCAGTAGATGTATGTAAAAAACAACTAATTGCACAGTTTGTATGTACATAACGAGCCAGATCTTTTGAGCCTAATTAATCCATGATTGAACAATAATTATCAAATACAAACGAAAGTGCTGCAGTGTCAGAATTGAAAAAAAAAATTACAATGTAAACAAGGCCTTGCCAATGTTTTTATATGTTGGGTAGTGAAAATATCATGCATGCTAACGAAAAACTAGGTTCAAGAAATGCTGATATTTGTCGTATTGCAAATGTCTGTTCTCATGTTAAGCCATGTGGTCTCAATGATTTGTGTTACAATGTCCTGTCACGTAAACTAACAAATGTTTTTATAAAGGCTTGATTGGTGCTTAGAGAATGCAGAATACTGCATGACGTTTCCGGCGACAAAGATCTTCCGTCTGCCGAGGCTTGCCATTTTGAATCAACAATTTCTGAATAAATGAACCGTTTTTTGTTTTGAAAATTGAACCGTTTTTGTTTTGAAAATTGGCGGGTTCTTGAACAGAAATATCAGAGAGGTAGCAACTTTTGGCTTCAAAACTTTCACCCCAAAAGGATAAAGAAAATGCAATTGAAAGTCGGATGCTCCGTCACCAATCCAAACCTCTCCAAACCATTCTTCGGGGTTATTAGAAATGCGAAATCAGAGACGTAGAAAATAAGGGTGACGTGGCTCGACGTGGAATTGTTGCAAAATAAAGGTAATGGCAGTTTATAAACATTCTAGTTAGCGACGGTAGATGAATGCTGAGCTAAAGCTGGCTTATCAAGATAGCGAGATAGCTCGTTTGGCTCAGCTTATTCTGGCTCGTTAAGATAACGAGATAGCTCGACTCGGCTCGTTATCCTAACGAACAAGTGGATCAGCTCGTCTCGGCTCGTTAACCAGAGCCGGCTGGCCTGTTCTCTTGAGAGGAAAGAGTTAGAAAGTTGAATTCCGAACTCCTGTAGCACTTTCGTTTGTATTTGATAAATATTGTCCAATCATGGACTAACTAGGCTCAAAAGATTCGTCTCATGATTTAGAACCGAACTGTGTAATTAGTTATTTTTTTATCTATATTTAATGCTCCATACATACGGCCAAAGATTGATGTGATGGTGATGTGACGGGGAGGAGTTAGAATTTTTAGTAAAGAAAATAAGGCCTATGTAGTATTATCCAAACTGGCTCTGAGTGGACACTGAGTCAGGACTCACGTTATCGTGATGTACTGATGTGACTTGTGAGAGCACAAACAGAAAAAAAAACAAATGGAAAGAAAGAAAAAGAGTGCATGCAGATGCGCAGGTGCAGGGCCTTTCAGATGTGCGGCCTTTTGTGGCACGCCATGACGCCATTTCTTCTGTCTCGCGGGGTGGAAATGAGGCCTTTTAGTTGTCAAATTCTTTCCTAAATTCTACTATATAAAAAAAAAACTCTCCATTACATAAAAATACCGGCACATATATAGAGTATTAAATGTAGATGGAATAAAAAACTAATTGTACAGTTTTGTTATACTTTACGAGACGAATATTTTAAACCTAATTAGTTAAAGTTTGAACAATTTTTATACCAAATACAAACAAATACTACAGCAATACTACTCCATTATTTTTGACCCTCGATTCAGGGAACTAAACATGGCCTGAGCACCTAAAAGCTACGGTTGTGGGGCCCACCGTTTGCTTCCGTCCGTCCACGGCGCTCGCCGTCTCGCGCTGCCAAACCCAAACCAAGGCCCAAGGGGTTCTTCGCACGAGCCGCCACCGCCGTGCAAGGCCCCCGCCGCCGACGACGGACGACTCCATGTCCATGGCGGCGGCAAGTTCCAAGGCACGGGTAGCAAGCAGTTAAGCATCTTGCAAACGGCGATGATGACCACGGCCGGCGCGACACATCATCTTCTCTCACGTTCACCCGACCTGGCAACACCACTTGAGTCAACAGTCTAGGCTACAATCTGCTACTTCACGTCCGAGCTTGTGCTCTTCTTCCTCCCCAGTCACCGATTGGAGTCGGACCTCGGACGTATATGTACACGTACGGCCATGGACAGGAGATCGAGTTCCATGTATATGTAAAACTGTACGTGTACATGGATTATCGATCGTAATTCGTAACAAAGAAGAACTGGCGAAGAGAGTACAAGCAAATCGCAGGAGATCGAAGCCGCTTCCGGCGCATACCAGGAACAAACAAACACTGAAACACAACAAAGTCTGATGCCCTGATCTAGCATTCAGTGACAACCCGGAGTACAGTGCGTAGCAACCAGTACAAGCAGCGCTAAGCTTATTCAGTATTCACACCAAGCAGATAGCACACAGATAGATCATCCTGCCAATACATCACAGCACTTCATCAACTGGACGCCCAAACAAGTACGTACTACTACTACTTGAGACAAATTGCAGATTTGTAGCGACAAATTGCAAAGATGGATCATGCACTACAGAGCTGAGAGCCCGGCGAAACGCGCGGCAGCAGCGGCACCGCCGGCGGTGCGAAGGATCTGGAAGTAAAGCTGGGGGTTAGCGGCGAACGCGGCGCGGGAGATGTGTAGGACCGAAACGGCGACCAGACGGAGATGAATGAGAGCTTAAAATTTTTCTTCTCAAAGAACCAGAGGTCCTCGGCTCGTTCACCCAAACCCCAAAAGCAAAGATCCAACACAAGAAGTCAAACGCAAAAAACGGATCACGAAATGGAGCTCAAACGTGCAAAAAGCCAAGAAACGCGGCTGAGACAGCCAGGCCGGACACGTCCGTATGAGACCGGACGCGTCCGGTATAGAGGCCGGACCCGTCCGGTATCAGGCCGGACCTGTCCGGCGTGAAGAACAGCCTGCTGTGCAATCCAAAATAAATCAAAAACCCTATCAAATGGTGTCCAAAAATTACGAGAAATTAGCCAGAAGCTCTAGGCACCAAATACAAGATTCTCACGAAGTTTCGGCTCAAGAAGCACAAGTCGAGAAAACAGGACGTGTCCGGTATTGAGGCCGGACGCGTCCGGTATGAACTGCACCTCTCGGGAAATCTCAAATTTCTTGCTATCTCCTCCAAATCAATTTCAATTGCAACCAAATTTTAACAGTAGGTTTCTGATGCAATTGGTGAGCCATCTCTAAGAGATCATCGCTTAGATCGGAGGAAATCAAGAGAAATCACGAAGAATAAGAAAAGGGGATCTCGGGAGGACCTAGAGCAAGAAACCCATGATTCTTCGATCTCGTGAGGTTTCAGAGCAATTTCTTCGGTGGAAAGCCTATACTCATGTCATAGATCAAGTCAAGTCAAGGCAAAAAGAACGGATCGAAAAGCTCCAGAAACAAAGAAATCGCAAAGTTCTCGGAAGGAAAGAGGATGAACTCGTGAAAAACTTCAAGAACGCGATTCGAGAGCAAAATCAAGTCATGGATCCAAAAACCCAGCGGGCACGCACACACTTAGGGGTGTGCTTCCTACGAACAAAGGGTACAAATTGTCTAGTGACCTCTCTAGCAATCCACAGGGGAGGAGATGAAAACCTAGCCACTAGAAGGAGAAAACTGAAATGGGAGAGGTGAGTTGGAGTTGGGGGACTCCATCTCTATTTATAGATACATTTGGACATCTCCAGAATGCCTTTGAGATAACTTGAGCTAAACTTAACTGTCAGGGGCAATCTTGTCCAACTCATCACATCTTGATCCGACGACCACCACGCCTCCTCACCGGTAGCCTTGCATCCACGCAATCTCCCCGATGACGCCACGTGCCGTCCGTCCGCACCGGACCTCCTCCACGAGTAGCGTGCCACATACGCATCCCCCGTCCGTGGTTTTGAGGCCAAACCAGTCAAACCTCCGCCAATGGTTTTGAGGCCAAACCACCAAACCTCCTTGCGAGTACGTGTCTCCGCACGGGTCCCCCGCCGATGGTTTTGAGGCCAAACCACCAAACCTCTTCGCGAGTACGGGCCACGCCCGGATCCCCCGCCGTGTCGTCTCACACTTGTTGATGTCCCAAGTGTCAGCCACTACGGCTAGCACCCGGCCATCTGGTCCCTCGGTCCAAGCCACCACGTCCACCCTTCACCTCCGCGGTCCATCAGCACGGCACGTCCACTTGACCTTCTCCCGACCGTTGCTACTGCCCTCGGACTCCACACCTGCACAACACAATCCAAGAGACACCATTTTGACACGATATACCCCGTGCCATGGGATTAGCTGAAACCACCCAACAACCTGCCAACCACAAGTGTTGGGCCTTGTTGTCAATCGCTCATCACACAAGGTCGATGCACAATGACTATAGAAAAAGTCATGTGTCCTCAATCTCCCCCTTGATGAGTGCATTGACAATACCAACACAAAGCCAGAGAAAGCCCACTCAAATGACCAAAGTCAAAGAAAAGCTCAAAACGGGTCACTTGCAATGAGCAGAGAACGAACAAGAAACTTGGTCCCCAAAGACATGGGCAACGGCTCGACGCAACCAAGTGAAGCAAAGCTAGTCCTCAAGAAGAGGCAGCAAAACGAGCTCAACACCACTAGCAAAAGTCAAAACTATCACAAATTGTCAAAAACTTCCAAAAACAGCTAGACCCTCAAGACAGAGGCAAAGGCTCAACGCATCTAGCAAAGATAGCAAAGAAACTCTCCCTAGGAAGATGCAATCTCACAAATGGTGCACTCTCTGGATTTGTAGTTTTTCTCCCCCTTGTTGTCAGTGCACTTATCAATTTTAGTTACAAAAGATGCAACTCCTCCTCAAATCATGCAATGCATGCAAAATGTTATAAATGCACAGCTTCAGAAATATAGCAGTCAGAATGACAAGATGCTCTAGCTGGTGCTAATCTATGAGTAAGCAACAAGTACAAATGCTATCAAAAGCTCAGGTTGATCAATTGAGACGAAAAATGGCATTTAAGCATTTCTAAGCAAGTTTTAAGCATTTTAGAAAAAGGGTTCACCACCAAATGTAGCCACTAGCATGCATAAGCAGAAGATCACACTAGTGCTAACTCAAGTATATTAAGTGAACTACCCCATGCAATGTTCATACATCATGTCAGAGAAAGACCAACACTTGTGTTTTTCAAAATTTAAGTTATCGAAGTTGCAGTGGTGCACAAGTATTACCTAGACATGAGTAAAAGACATCGATGCTGTCACGCCAAATGTGAACCATGCCAAGCCAAAGAGCTTAAGACAATGATTCTGGACTTCACTACAAGGTTCAAGTTCATCCCAAGTGCAATGGGAAGCAGTCTCAATACCTTGACGTGGGACAGCAAGGATCCATCAAATTTTATCACACTTAGGTTGGATTTCAAGTTTTTTTGCACAAGTTGATCATTATTCATCCAAAGCAAGTGTATGACTCAAGAAACATGAGACATAGCAACCTAGCATATTAGGAAAGCATATATGAGCTCAACACATTCTACACATGCTAGTTGCCATACTCAGGGTGAACATTTTTCAACTTTCATCATTATTAGTCAAGTTTACAGTTTCAAAATCAGCTTATCTCATAACATGTATTAAGTGATCAAAAAGAGCCTAAGTGACATAGCATCATCATGTACACACAAGTCATACTAGAAAGAGGATAGTCTCATTCTAACAGCTATATAGATGAAGCTCCAAACATGCTCTAAAATACATGATGAGATGCAAATGTAATATGATACAAATACAAAAGCAAAAGAAAGAGAAACAAAAATAGAGTATAAGATCCAAAGCTTTCCAATTCTAAAATGGGAAGCAAACACCCAACTCCCCTCACAGCAGATTGAACTGGGCAAGATCAAGGGGCTTGGTGAAAATGTCTGCAATTTGACCTTGGGTGCCGACATGGTGTAGGTCAATGTCTCCTTTCTTATAGTGGTCTCTCAGAAAATGCCATCTCATCTCTATGTGTTTGGTTCTGGAGTGGAAAACTAGATTCTTGGCAACAGCAATGGCACTCGTGCTATCATAGAAAAGTGGCACTTTGGTAAAGCTCAGGCCATAATCTCTCAGGGTGGTCATAAGCCAAAGAAGCTGGGAGCAGCAA
>DXKC01036600.1:0-13328 GCA_031170775.1 Cymbopogon citratus
GTTTTACAGGCTCTCACTGTGGGTAGTCTGACCCACGCAACAGATGCACGGAGCTTTAGCAATATCGCAGTGCGCTCTCTGACGCGTGCCCGAACATACTGGGCCAGCGTACTTGCAGTTGGTCTTGGGCCTCCCTCCTCCTTGGTTGCACCGACTTTTGACCCGGCCCGAACATTTGCTGCAGCTAGCGTTTCTTTCCCTCGTCTTCTCTCTTGGGCTCAACTATCTGATCGACAACAGCGCACGCAGCTTGGACTGTAAAACAGAGCCTAGGGTGCATTAGCTAGACAAGTAGAAAGTGGTGCAACAGGATGTACGTCAATGATCCAAGAGAAAGTCACCTAAGTAGTGCCAGTTGTGTGACCTGCAACTTGGCACTTGAATTCTTGAATTGTCATGACGAACATGTGCGGAGCTGCACACAACATTACTTGCACTTGCTTGAGAACCAACACAACACTCAAGCAAGCAACGACGAGCACATACTACTACGTCGGCGTTTTCAGAAACGAAAAATGCTACAGCTGTACAAGTACATACGTAATAGTAGCACTGACAGGCCAGGTGCATTTCAGACAAGACGGTACATATACACGCAGCGCAGTTTGATCGTTTGGGGTGGAGAACTGGAGGCTCATTTCGACGTCGCGCAGCGCAGCGCATCAAACACGCCTCTCGCTCGCTCCTTCGTCAAGCTCCAGTCGTATACCGTACAGAGAGAACCGACCAATACATGATACTCCTGCAGACAGACACGGATTCAAATGAAGAACAACCCATGCATGCAGAGTTCCGTATTGTACTCGCTCGATCAATAAAACAGGGCAAGGAGGGGAGCAGCGAAGCTAAAGGAGTAGCGTACCTTACCTGGCTTCAATCCGTTGACTGTGTACATGCATACACCCCCTGCGCACGCAGCTCACTCCGTCTTCAAAACGGGGTTGTTTGGATTACTAGAGATCTGATCCCGCAAGCTTCCCATCAGTTCCTCACTGCAATCACTCCTGATGACAACTTCCTTGAGGCTCGGGAGAGATGACAGCCCTGAGATGGACCTTGTCTCGTATATAGCATAGTCAAACACCAGCAGCTCAAGCCTAGGCGTGGCCCCTGCTTTAAATTCCACGAACCCAAAGACATATGTGTTACGCAGGTGCAGCACCATCAGGCCCGGGAACGCCTCCCGATGGAAAGTCAAACATAGCTCTTCTACAGTGAACGAACGCCCCTCCAGGTGCAGGATGGCCAAGTTTGGTAGGTTGCCAAGGACTTGCATGGTGGCATCAACCTCCGTTAGCTCGGTCCACCATAGCACCAACTTCACAAGATTCTGAAGTCCCCCGATCCATTCTGGTAATTTGCCCAGGGGGCCTTTCAGCTTCAGGCTCTGCAGGTTTTTTGGATGCGAGGACACACCATCCAAGCGGCGACGTAAACCCGACTTATCAGTTGATTCCATTGACAACGATTCCAGATGGCTAAGCTCTACAAGCGTGGAAAACAGCTCTTCATAGTTCTTCTGATTAATGCCTGTCACAGCTAACTTCTGTAATTGGGTGAGCTTTTTTATGTCCTGTAAGACTGCTTTTCCACGGCCTCTGATGTTCACAACACCCAGTGTGCGTAGAGCTTTCAGCTTCCTAACACCTCTTGGCATTAGAACACCATATGGATCTAGTCTCTTTGATGACAAAGTAGGAAACACAACGTGGCACCAAAAAGTGCACACGTCATGCCAGTTTGGATCACCACCCAGTCCCTCAACATCCTTGAGAAGCTTAGGCACACAACATGCCCCACAAAGTTTTACCAGATGATTCGGTAGTCTTTCATCCAAATTAACACAGCAAGGCCTTAAATTCCCGCCGAAAACATATTGCAGCTTTATAAGCTTTATGATGGCTTTTGGCAGCTTGCATATGCATGTCCCTTTCATATCTAGTGTTTGTAGTTGCCGAAGGTTACCCCATGAATCTGGCAGGTGATAGATTTCATCACATCCTCTTAGAGAAATATATTTCAGGTGAAGGAGCCTCCCAATGTGCTCAAGGTGATGGTCAAGCAGACCTTTCGTGCCTTCCAAGTCCAACACACGTAGCAACTTCATCTTCTCAGAAATAAAAAATGGCTTCCACTTTGTAAACACGGTTAATGATCTTATGCGAGACAAGTCTACTACACTCTCAAACCCACTCTTATCACCCTCCCAATTGCTACTTATGGCAACATGACGAATCTTGGCACGTGCATATGAGCTGCTGCTACCTTCATCTAGTCTAAAAATAAGATTTTCATCCAATGCCCTTGAGATGCTTATTTCACGCATCAGATCATGGAGTTGACAAGACTCAATTCCTTTTCTACTCCTACGAATGGATTCCATAACTGGTAGGATCATGCTTCTGTCAATGAGCTCCAGGAAGTAGCTGTCAGCTATATCTTCCAAGGACTTGCCACGCACCTCACTCGAGTAACCCTCTGCAGTCCACCGTCGCACCAAGCGTCTTCGACTGATATTGTAGTCTTCAGGAAAGATGGACAGATACAAGAAACAAGACTTGAGGTGATAAGGCAAGCCTTCATAGCTTTTAATGAGGACATTTGGTATCCTCTGCAGCTCTGCATTCATCTCTAGCTCCACACTAATGTGCTCATTGAATTTTCTCCACTCCATGATAGTTTTTTGTTGCTTGGCCAAGAAACCACCCATTGTGACTATTGCAAGGGGAAGTCCATTGCACTTCTTCAAAATCAGTCTTGTTTCGTCAACTAACTCAGGGTACTTGCCTTCCAAATGTGTAATGGTCCCAAACACCTAAATTAATATAAATTTATTAACATTTCGGTACATAACTAATAACTGAAAATTGATCTTTCTAAGTTATTTATAAAATTGGTCAAGATTGAATTTCTACTATGAAGATAACAACTAGAAAAGATAATTAGGATTTCCATGCCTTTTGAATATAGCCATGGTCTATAGACTATAAGGTATTAAAACATTAAAAATTATCCAAATTATATATATTTTGTTCTAGGTGAATGCCCTAATCATATGTACCTAGGACTAATGTCTATTGTCAACCCAACCACCGGACTCAAAATTAAGGCGGTAAGCACAAGTTCAACGTCCTTGATATTGAAAGGAGCGTCATTTATTTGGTTAACCCTCATAATATGTACTAAATTTCATATGACACCTTATATATCAAGAGGGGAAGCATAATCATTTTTGTCATTTAGTTTTGGTTGGTTTTCTTCTTAACCATTGAGTGGAAACATATCTATAGAAATCACCATCGTAATCATGTTATCTTCCTAATTAAGTCGGTTTGTTTTCCTACAATGTAATTATATGTCAAATAAAATGTGGGTCAAACAATTAAATGTGCTTAATTATATGTTATATGACAAACCTTTTCTGTGAAGAGGTTTTGCGCATCTTGCTCTTGCAAAAGCTCAAGCTTGTGTATGTTTCTCTCCCTCTTCGAACAATGCTTGCAAATGTTCTCTTCCCTTGTTGTTACAATAATCTTGCTTGTTGTAACAGTTCTAGGGAAATATTTTTCTATGGCATCCCATTCTGTGGTGGATGATAAATCATCAAGAATGATCAAATATCGTTTTCCTTGTAAAAGGCTTGCCAATTTGACACCATCGGCCTCTTGCTTTACACCCAGTTGTTTAGCATCTTGCTCATCAAGTAGTTGTCTAGCTAAGCTACTGATGAGCTCATTAGGATTGAAAGGACGATTGATTGTGACACAGGCACGCTTCTCAAACATTGCATTGAGCTCTTGGCTTTGGTAGATATGTTTGACTAAAGTTGTTTTCCCAAGACCAGCCATTCCATATATAGATATCACCTCAAATTCTAGGCTTTGGAAATTTGAAACCATGTCTATAATTTTTGTCTTCTCATTTTCTCTCCCAATGAGTTGAGATTCCTTAAAGGCAGCTAGTGTTGTCCCCATACGAGTCAGTCTCTTTTCCTCTGTAGAGTTTTTGCTGCTATTAATAGTGTCCATCGTGTTTGAGCTAGAACCTTCATCCATTGAATTTGTTCCACCTTGTGAACCCTAAGCACAGGCTATTCTGGTTAGGTGTTGCTTTGTTTTCATATGGGAATCCATATATAATCATGTTTGGAATCTTCAGAATGATTTTAAAAAAAAACCATGGAAACTAAAAGTTTCATTCTTCAACGATAAGATATTTAGTAAGATGACACAGATAAAAAGGTAGGCATGATGCAGGAAATGTGAGTTCTTTCGTTGCAGGTTTCAAAAGGATCTCAGGTGCAATTATGGATAAGCTGACAAGTAAAACTAGAAAACCATAATGTAGGTTAAGCAAGATGATACAGAATTTTGGATATTATTACCTTCTCGTAGAAAGCATAAAGGATTTGTTTAGAAGACAACTGTTTGTGCTCAGGTAGTGCAGTCTCAGACCCAACACATAAGCTGGCAACTTGAACTTGCTCTGCACACACTATGAGCCGACTTCCTTTGTTGTTACTGGGAAATAATACCTTAATCTGCTTCCACTCCTTAATGTTTGATAGGCCAGTAAGCACTATCAGGTACCTCTTCTTGCTGACATATTTGTTGAATGCGTCAACCAAATCACCTTTTGTGGTCATCATCCCCATCATCCGCAAATCATGGGCACCATGAGTAGAATCTTGCTGTGTTGTCATCAATGTTTCTTCAAGATAATCAACATAGAACTGACTAAAAATGTTTTGCAAAAACTCTGTTGGACTAAGGGTGCATGATCGACCTTAACCAATGCGTGGCATTCAAACTTCTTCCTTCTTTTTAGGTCATTGTAGGCTAGTTGGAGGATAGATTCCTCCGAGAGAACACAGCTTGGTCCCCATATAGCAATCACTTGAAGGCTCTCATCCATCCTGTCGATTAACCTAATAAACTCCAATTTGGCTTTGTCCTTCTCCCTCCTTGCTTCCTCCAGGCCTGACATTGTTTCACCGGTCATCATGCTGGACTGAGCAGCGCCAGCAGCAATCTTGGTGTCGGATCCCTTGATGAGGCGGTAGCGCACATTCCTCTGGCTGACATCCTCAACCTTGGCTCGGAGGTCCTTCATCTGCATGGCTACACGACGCCTGTCGAGCAACGTGCGAAATACACACCACCAAGATGGCTTCCCGAGACGAACGGCGAAGTCTTCGAGGGAGTCCTCGACGTCGTAGGCGACATCGCGGACCTGCTTCACCCAAGTCTTGACTACCTTGTGGCTATCAGGATCGTCATGTGCAGCCATCAGAAAAGCCAGCATCATCTCGAGCTCATCCCTGATGAAAGCGTGGTCGCGTTGGATGCCAAGCTGCAAGGCCACCTCCTCTGCTAATGCAGATTTGGCGTAGCCAAGTGCTCCATTCAGCACGGACTTGCCCACGCTCAGTGCTGTTGCCTCCATTAATCCTCCTGTCGACTGCGCCCTTTTGTTTCTGTTTGTGTGGAAGACAGTCGATCAGCAAGTGGTTCGCAACGTCGGCAACAAGCAAGTAGCACAGCCAGTAGCCGTAGCTGTTGCACCCGCTGCAGTCAGCACATGGCCTTATGTTTGTTTGTTTCTTTTTTTTTTTTGAAAATTATGGCCTTATGTTTCTTGATCGTGGCTGTAGACTGGATCACTGGAGAGGGAAAACTGATGAACAGCTCTACAAGAACCTTGAAAAAAAAAGAGAACACACTACACAATATAGCGATGTTTGTCTGTACCTCAATCCATGTAAAAGAATAGGCTTGGACTTGGCAATTTTGCTTGTGATAGCTGGATCCCCGGATTGGGGTCGTCTTCTCTTGCACCCGTGTGAGGGATCTGACGATGGAGCATTCAAGCTCCTCTGTAGGTGATGGCCAGTGGCGCTTCTTTGGGGCTCGATTTGTGAACAGAAATAAAAACTCGATTCTCACGGTTGGTAGCTTCATTTGGCTGAGCAAGCGTGGAAAAAGATCTGATTTGGGCGGTGGAGAAAAGCAGAGGGGAGTGAGTGGCGGTGCTGTAGTGTGAACCGTGTGGAAGCGGGCACCCAAAAAAAATTCCACCGCGTGCGCCTGCGTTGAATCAGACAGTTTTCGGAATGTAAAAGATAGAAAATTAAAGGTAAAGACTAGTTTCCAGCCGGCCGGGCGTTAGTCACTTGGCACGGCGGGCGCATCCGAAACGCCGCCCGCGCGCCTTCCTCTCTCAATTGGCGTCGTGCGCGTGGGTCCCGTTTTGTCTTGTCATTTCAAACGTCGGGAGCCGCGCCACCTACCCGCATTTCATCCTCTTCGGCTACTCCTTTTCCCCTCTCTATCTTCCCCGGCCCGTTCCCCTCTCCCTTCCCCCGTTCGCATCCTCAATCCCGGCGATGGAGGCTGACGACGTCGCGACCTAGGGTTACCATCTAGAGAAGGAGCTCGGCGGTGGGATTCGAAGGCGGGTCGGCTCCTCGCTCTCCTTGCTCGCTCGCGCTCCGCCGCGCTTTTGGCCTCCTCGCTCGCGCTCCGCGCGCGCTCCCCTGCGGCGAGGGATTCGAAGGGGGTGGGTGGGGGGGGAGAGGCACGGCTTCACGCTGCATCTCGCGCCTCCATCCCCGCGCATCCGGGGCGGCTCCCCTCTGTGGTGAAGCGTAGGCGGCTTCTCCGACGAGGCCGCACGGCTACTCCTCCAACGTCCTCCTCCCGACGAGCCCCGACAAGCCCCGACGAGCCTCGACGAGCCCCGCACTCAACGACGAGCCTCCTCCCGACGAGCCCCGCACGGCGTCCTCCCGACGAGCCCCGCACTGCGCGCCTCCAACACGAGTCCTCACCCGCGCGCCCGCCACCGCCAGGTATGGATCCGTCGCCCTTTCCTCTCGCTGCAACTCACTTTCGCTGCAACTTATTTTCGTGAATGGGGATCTGCCGCGCTTTTTTGGCCTCCTGGCTCGCGCGCAGTAGTCATGTGTCGACTCTCTTGCTCCCTATTTTACCAAGGTGAGGAACTTGATTATTGGGTTCATAATGGAATGATGGATTTTTCCTTTTAGGAAGATACTGACAGATCAGATCCCCATTTTTGTATTGTAGTTCACTGACCAATTTACCAACAAATAAAAATAGTTGATTCTGATCCTTCATATAGAGGATGTACCTAATTCCTGTTTTGGGCTCTTTGGGTTGGGTGTTGATTGGATCATGACTGCACATATCAACATGGCTGCTGATCATATCCCGCATGAAAGTTGTTCAACAGTGCATTTGTGACCTCATGATTTTTTCAGAAACTGTTGGCAACTTGGTGTGCCAACTCTTTCCTCTGGTGCTAGATTGATCTGCTAAATATGTGCTCTGATTTTTTTGATAAGGAATATATGTTCTGATTTAACTCAGTTGTCAAGAGGTCACAACTCACAGGTCAATAACTATGTTGCACAATAGTATTTGGTGCTAATGAATTTGAGCCACTAACATTGTCCCCATGCCGGCACGGCATGCTATGTAATCAGCATAAATATTTCTCAGTTCTGCAAGTATATCCTCTCCCATTTTCTGAATTTTTTGTTCTCTGTATCATCATTCAAGTAGAGCTGAATTGCTTTACGCAGGAGAGCTGAATTGCTTGCAATTAGGGTCATTTTTTTCTTAGTTCTTTTTTATATGCTTATCGTTTTCATTTGCTTAATATGCTTTGTTCCAGTAGCCACTTGGGGAATCAGTAATTTTTCTTAGTTCCTTATTGTTTTCTAAATTGTGGGGGAATGTTTGCTGGTCTGTTTTTGCGGTGTTTGAGTGGGGGGAGGGCGCGATCATTTCTCTGTCAGCAGGCACTACTAGTACTAGCTTCTGTCCTGTCTACTTTTTATCCCCTTTTTTTTGAAACCACACTAGTGTGCCTGATCATTTTACATACACTATTTTTTGCTTAAGTCCATGTGGTTTTTCCAGCAATGCTGCTGCTGGTCTGCTTTTTTTGAATGCTAATGTGGATGTGTACAATTTTTTTGGTTAATTAGCGGATGGTGATGACGATGTTCGTGATGTTGATTCTGTTGCGATGACGATGTTCCAAGTTATATTTCATTATGATATGCCTGATCTGAATCGATGGTGATGACGATGTTTGTTTCAGGGGTTCGTGATTTGTTTCTGAACACTGATTTAAAATGACACGCGAAAAGAGAGGCACTGATGGTGCATCTACCAGCAAGGCAGATGGGGTATGCTGAAGCATCATTTCCTTTTTTTTTATTTTCAACTTGAAATACACGCATTCTGATATTTTTTGTTTGTTTTTTCCCCTTTTTTTCCAGGCTGGAAGGAATAGGGCGACTCCTGCAAGTCTTTTCAAATTGTATCATGCCATGACTGAAGATCAGAAAAATCTAGTCACTGATGTTGGTTTTGGAGGTTTACTCAAGATTGGCAGCGGCCGGCTCCCATCTGCCATCAGTAAATGGCTTCTCAGCAAGTTTGACGCCGAGAAAGAACAGCTTGTTATTCCTGGCAGAGGAAAGATAAAGGCAAACGCAGCTGCCGTGCGCAGGATATTAGATCTGCCTATGGGTGAAGATGAGGTCAAATATGAGTTCAATGGCAGTGCCATTAACTTCATAAATGGGAGTTGCAATTTTGAAAATTGTAAGGCTCCTAGAGTTTGTTCACTAAGAGAAAAGTTGCAAGGTAACAAAGAAGCGACTCACGAGTACTTGAGGGGTTGGCTCATGCTTGCTATATCAACGTTCTTATGCGGGAGTACATCATTGACCATCAGCCCAAAGTGTTATCCTGCCCTAGTTGATTTGGATAAAGTGAAGGACCTGAATTGGTATCAATTTGTAGTGGACACTCTCAAAACTTCCGTGCGCAAGATGGATACGCAGAACACCGTGCTTGGCTGCCAATACTTCCTTACTGTGAGTTTTTTTCTAACCAGCCATGTTTTTTCCTAGCACATTTTTTGATGAAAGAGAGCTGAATTGCTTATGCATAACAAGTGAATTGCTTATGCAAAACAAGTGAATTGCTTATGCAAAAGAATTGAATTGCTTTGTGTAAGGATCTGATTTGCTTATGCAGCAAAAACTACTACTAATTTTTGTCTTTTTTATAATTATGCATATCTGTCCCTAATAATACTCTTTTTTTCTGCACCTATACTTTTTTAGATACTCTACTTGGATACACTGGAGTTACCAAACAGCATACAAGTCCCTGAAAAACAGCCCAGAGTTGCGGCATGGAATATGAAGCTTATTAACAAGGTTATCAAGTTGGATACTTATCCAAACAGGACGTTTGGCAAGCTTAGGGTATGTGTGTTTTTCGGGCTCCACCCATTTGTTTTCAGCAACAATATGCTTCTTAAATAGGCACTCTCTGACCCCCTGCCCCCCGTGCATCAGCTCAAGAAACTTGATGGATCAGTCACGGAAACATCTATACTGGGGGATTTAAATGACATAGAGAATCTAATATC
This sequence comes from Cymbopogon citratus, assembly GCA_031170775.1. Taxonomy (NCBI): domain Eukaryota; kingdom Viridiplantae; phylum Streptophyta; class Magnoliopsida; order Poales; family Poaceae; genus Cymbopogon; species Cymbopogon citratus. The sequence goes on from DXKC01036600.1 coordinate 9,478, forward strand.
AGAGAGGGCGCCCAGGGCTACTTCAGCAAAGGTAATCCTCACATTGTTTTTTTTCGACAGATTTTTTCTTTATAATTGCTTCAGTCACAGAAAAAGGCATTTGTGTCCTCAGAACCTAAAACAAAGTTGTGCTAACATATTCATGTATATACTTTATTTCAGAAGAAGAGGAGAGTCTCTCAAGTGATCAGAAAAGCTTGTATTGGCATTACAGAGGTGATTGGAACAATGATATCTGAATTTTTTGCAATAAGTGATGATTCTGATGTCCAAGAAGAGCCAAGAGTCAGAAGATCTAAACGGACAAGGCCCAGCAGCAACCATCGGCAGGCTGCATTTGTTGTTGATGATGATGATGATGATGACAATGATGTTGATTATGTTGCTGACGAAGACGAGGAAAAAGAGGTGGATGAAGAAGATGAATCAAAGTATGAAGAGGAGGATTTAGAGCATGAAGGGGTGGAGCTAGAGGATGAGGGGGTGGACCTACATGATGAGGATGTATACGCAGATGGTCTTCCTCCTGTCATACTAGCTCATAGCCCTGAACCATGGGGGAAAAAGGTGTCAGGTAATAATGGTATCTTAACTCATCCTGCAGTCATCTTTTTTCACATACATCTTATCTTTTTTTGTTTTTTCTACGTCTTTATTTTTCTTTTTCTTTTTTCTTTTGCACGGCTCACACCCTCGTTGGTTTTTGTTTTTTCAGAGAAGAAGGGCGACACCCCTGCATCAACAACAGCCGCTGAGGGCAAGGGTCGGATGCATTGTGCACAGGAACCAATGGATCGTGGCAAAGAGCCAATGCCACTAGAAGTTGTACTCCCCCACAAGTTTGCAAAGGAAAAACTAAGGTAATTGCCTGTTTCAAATAGTTGATTTGCTCGATCAATATATCAGCTTTTTTATGTGCTATGCAAAATTAAGGCAATTGCTTTGTTCCAGTAGTTGATTTGCTCGATGATTATATCAGATTTTTCCCCTCTATTTTTTTCATGTGGCTATATATCAGATGTTTAACTAACTCCCACCCCACAACAGGCTGCCTTGCTCCACTGTTGCTGCAGGAAAGAGCGAGAAACCAGCACCCAGGGCCCCATGGGATTTCAGCCCACCTTCATTTGATCTTGGCATTGAGTCTCCTGAACCACAGCCAAACAAATGCAGCCCACAGAGGGAAACAGATCACTATTATGACAAATTCTGGGACTACCTAAGTGAAGAACAGCTGATGTTGCTTGATGAAGAAGAAAAAAATACGAGGCAAAGAAGTCACAGACCACAGGCAATGTGACCACTTCTTTAGTTGTTAGTAGTGCAGCGGAGGCAGGCAAGGCATAGCCTAGCAGTGCAGCGGAGGCAGGCCCTACCCGTGCAGGAAAGGCAGAAGCTAGCAGCGCAGGCAAGGCAGACCCTACCTGTGCAACCAAGGGGGCTACCTGTGCAGCTAAGGCAGAGGCTACCTGTGCAGCTAAGGCAGAGGGTAGCAGTGCAGCCAAGGCAGAGGTTACCTACAACCTATCTGCTCCAAGCACATCACGCACACCTGCATACCAGCCAGCAGCTAGGAGGGCAGTACAAGCAGGACGTGCTCTGAGGTCCCCATATGTTGACTATGGAAGAAATGACAACTTAAAGTGCACCAAGTTTGTGACCCACGTGTATGATGTGGTATGCAGAGCAACTAGAGCAACCACCAGGAGCTCGAGCCAGAGCCCAAGCCAAGGAGAGTACGTGCTACTATCTTTTATTTTGTTCCCCTTTTTTCGTTGTTATTTCTGTGTATATCAACCCATCATTTTGTCATTTTTTTACTACTCACATGCCCACATTGATCTTTTTTTTTGCGTGTTTGTTTTTGCAGTAACATTATAATAAGCTTTCCAGATTATTATGTGCACTTGAAATATTTGTCCGAATCTGTAAAGCCAGGAGGGAAATTGGCCAGCGCAGTAGCAGAAATTGGGATATGTGCATTAAATGATACAAAGTGCAAGTTTCCTGTCAAACGAGTACTGCCTCTTAGAATTGCTGTGAGAATTCCCCCTTCTTTTTTTATTTTTCACGCGGTAAACACTTCTGTGTTTCTATAGTTTTTATTTTTATGGGTTTCTTTTTTTGCCAGACCTTGTTACAAAATGGGACTTTCAATCATGCGGAGATTAATACTGCTTTTCGAAGAAGCCCCCAGCACCTGGACCGCTCACAATTGGTAAAAATCAATTTTGTTCCTGGCAATTCAATACATTTTTTTTCATGGTATGTGGAACCCCCCTACAAACCAGGGGGGAGCTAATTTGTTTTGTTCTGCAGGTCATGTTCCCTGTACTTCAAAACATCCCTTTCAAAAGGCTCGACAAAAGTGTTGGTCACTATTTCTTGCTTGTATTGAACCTGAGGGAAGAAAGATTTGAAGTTCTTGACTCTATGAGATCTATCGCTGACAAAGATTTGGAGAAATGTTGTAATAGGCTGATTACTTCAATCAAGGAACTCTGGAGGATTCATTATCCAAATTCAGCTAAGTGCATTGACAATTACCAATTGATTGATATCCAGGTCCCACGGCAGACAAATAAGTAGGTCCCATTTTTGCTTTTTTTGTCTCTAACTTTTTCACCAAGGGGTTTTTGTGTTCTTTTCGCACAATTGGTTTAATTCAAAAACAACAGAATAGCCTATTTTAACTGCTATATTCGCTTAATGTAATTAAGACAATTGCCTAACATAACATGATATGAATAGCTTCTTTTTTATATACGCTATATTCTGTTGGTTTAATTCAAAACAACATAATAGCCTATTTTAACATGCTATATTCGCTTGATTTAATCAAGACAATTGCCTAAGATAAACACGTTATGAATATATGTACGCCATGCTATATACGCTATATTCTGTTGGTTTAATTCAAAATATGATATGATTATTGCTTTTTTTGTTTCTTTTTTTTTCTCCCAGCCACGACTGTGGATTCCATATGTTGATGCACTGCGAGAATTGGAACGGTCACAAGCTGCCGCATTTCAAGGAAAAAGATATGGCAACCATATGCAAGCTGCTGACATATAAATGGCTGAGACATCCTGAGAATGATTGTGCAAGGAAAACCATACTTGGAATCAAATAGGTATGCCTTCTTAGCATTTTTATACAATCACCTAGGCAATAATATGTTCTCCGATACACATAACAGTACTGATGAAAACCATATCTAGGTACTAGTTTTAGACAATAATATCTTAGGAAATAGGCAATAATCTTTACACTTTTTCGACAATAAGCATATAGATTCACATGAACAGTTGCAGCTCCTCCCCCACAACTGTATTCAGGTTTTTCTTGCCGGGGCACTTGGTAATATTATGACCTGTCAGCCCACAATTGCTGCATCTGTTCTTCCTTTTCGCCTTCTCCTTCCCTTTTTTCTCCCTCTTTTCTTTCTTGCGTGTGACACCCGGTTTTAAGGACAAAACCAAGATACACCATATGTGAGCTTTAAAAATCAATTCTCACATATAGCTACAAATAGTATCAATTGCAATGCTAAAATATAACGAACAATATATATAAAATATATCACCTATGAACAAACAACGGATAGACAACTCCGAAACTCAGGGTGTAAACTCCTATGGATCCAACTGACTGGGGGATCACAAGCCTATCCTTCTCCTGAGGTGTGGTGGAAATAGCAAGAGTGAGTCCATATCGAACTCAGCAAGTGATAGCAATAGGATACCCATATACTCATGATCAATGTAACATAATATAATGAAAATGCATGAAATAATAAATAATGAATAATTAAACAACATAGATCATTATCATTAGTGTAATGATTC
>DXKC01036607.1:0-10337 GCA_031170775.1 Cymbopogon citratus
GATGTACGTGTCATGGTGCTTGAAGATCAGAAGAGGGAGAGAGGTGAAGAAGTGAGGAACAGGTGAGAATTTCAGCTTTAACCTTGTTGGAAGACAATGAAATTACTATTTGATCATTATCAAAATTTCATTAACTACGTAATAAAAATCCTGATGTGCTCTCTCCCATTTTCATATTGGCCCAATCAATTTTCGTACCGTCGCTGTATTCTTTCTTCAGTACCTATCGACATTGGTATCTTCTATTTTATAGCAGCCTTGGATTTCTTCCAATGGATTGTGCATATTTTTTTTTCCAGACATCGCAATATTTCTCATGACTTATAATAAAATGTCTAAATTTAAAACCCACTAAAATGAAACAATATATGCTACTATTAGTCTAAAATTGTAAGGACGGTTTATATCAGAGGTGGATACGGTGGTGGTGGCGGACAGCAAGGCACACGTACACACATGCCACATCGTGCTCGTCTTGGCACTGATATTGACATGCAAAGCAGCATTTTAGGATGACTGAACAGTGACAATTAATGGCGGTGCTTCTAAGTAGTGCTTCACATTTCCTAAAAAAAGTATGCTTCACAATTTTTCTCAAAAAAAAAAAGTGCTCTGCAATTCCTCCAGACTTTACTGCTTAGTACTCTGTTCCGACTTTACAAGCTCCCGGAGCAACAGAGCGAGCACCGCGTCCTTTACGCTGCGAGAACCTAATGTGTATGGTTTTGTAAAAAATAAAAAACACGATGGGAAGGAGCTAGACTGCACCCCCGCTTTTTAATAAGAGGATGTAGGGCTCAAACCTAGGTCTCTAGACTGAGAGCGTACTCCAGTAGCCAGTCGCCCACGAGAACACCTTGTGTATGATTTTGTAGTTTAATGCATGATTGAATTTAGAAGGTGCAGCTAGGACAACAACAGTCTCTTTGAACCGAGTTCCTGTTGGGTCTCACTACAAGAAATAAGACCATATCTGATCAAAAAAGAAAAAAAAGAAAAGAAACGAAGACCATATATGTTGTTGTCCATCCCACTTCTCTCACGTATATCTATTTATTGGCAAGGTTTACTCTGCCGACACTTAAGATCATATTGATGTCATTTGGAGTGGTAAGTGAGGAATTCAAAGTCACCACCCAAGTACGTTGCCACGAGTACACCATTTCATTATAAATAACTACAACTTGTCACAATATTGCCTGTAGTCCCAAATTAACGAGAGTGGGTCGAAAGAAGAAGAAGAGACCCATAAGAAAATATGGACGGTAGGTTTACTTGTCTAATCATGTAGAGGGAGAGGGAGTGGGATGCAATGGGAATCTTTGGGTTTGTTTGGTTCATGCACCAGAGCTCGTGTTGACAAGCTGAGCATAAAAACCCATGGAAACATGTGTTTGATTGACAAGCATTGTTGCTTCAGGGCTTAGTCCCACGATTGGTTGGCATGTTCCTTAGAATACCCATAGTGTCGCAACCAATGCTCGAACCATGAAAGAGAAAGTTCAAACAAGGATGCAAGCCACTGCAAGTGCCCGTGCTGAAATCAGAAGCAAGTTTCGTAGATCATGCAATGTCTTAATGCTGAGTCAATAAGATACTTTTTCTTCTAGCACAAGTCCCCACATGTAGAAGGAACCAATACTGGCCAACGAACTAGATTGTATCTATGTGAAATTGGCACTTTTGCTCACATGTGTGCTCTCTTTCATATATATACAACAATGACACAGTGGCATGGTTGTATTAAGGGGTAGTAGAGAGTGCCTTCACTAGCTGCTTCGCAAGCAGATTGTGCTTGCCACGACGCTTAGCTTCGCCATTGAAGCTCGGTTTTTTTTTTCTTTTTGCGCTGAGAGAGTGAGGAGAGAGAAAGAGAAGGCAAAGCATGAAAAACCATACTTCTCCCTGCTTCCTAGAGCACGGGTTGCTGGAGCATGATGGCGTGCAGTTGGCCATGATGGCATGCTGTTGGCGGAGCGCATTGATCGCTGAGGCAAGCATGGGCATGGTGTGGTTTTTTCTTTAACGGTGTTCATCGGAATTGATTCGTGGACTTGTGTGAACTTGATAGAAACTTCATCCTGATCAAACGCTGCACAAGTGTACTACAGTATTATTTTGGGAAAATTGGCTACCGGACATGCAAAGTGGTGACCATTTGCTGGTTAACACTCCGTACGTTTCCTTATACTTTCAGCTACACTCCACTAAAATCTCCATCCACAAAGGCAGCATTTGTTACATGACTTGCAAGGCATTCTACCTCACATGATCGGCCTGCCATCGATATGATGTTGTCGCGCGACGAGAGAGATGGACTGCCAAGCTCTTGGTTCGTTGTTCGGAGAACTTGTGAGCTCATTGCACAACACTCAGCTTCAAGAAGCAAGGTGGAGACCCAGCATATGGGCTGCATCAGCGCCCGATGGGTTCACCACCATCAAAATTCTGTTGTCGCGTATAGTAGCGCCATGCCTTCTTGCTTTTTCCAAGTGGAGCTAGACCAGCACTGATTCCTTCGACCTAAATTCCTGCTGCATCCTACTCCAAAAGAACCTGACCCATCAATGTGTTTTGGTGCAGGTCTCTCATTCATGTCTTGGAAGCTGAGAGTACCGTAAAACATTTATGGTTTTAGCTGTTGGTGGTGGCGGCCACAATGTGAGAGGCTAGCTCTATTTATAGGAAGGAAGGATGCAACGGCATGGTACGGTCATGTACCATATTGTCCTCGGTCTTGTTTTCTTAAAAATATATATTTTTTGTTTAAAAGAGAAAATATACAGATTGAAGTTTCACACCGGTTTACCTCTATTTATAGGAAGGAAGGATGCAACAGCTCTATTTATAGGAGGTTACCTCTGTTTCCAAGGCTTTTTTTTTTCTTTTGGAGTTTCACACCGGTTGACCTTCTCAAGAAATCTCTACATGCTCAAACTGAAAATATAGTCCAGCTCTTTGTTTTATTTTCTTGTCTGTTTTCTATATAGTGCGCGGACGATTGTTGCGCTGCACATGCTCTCCCTCGTTGTCGTGCACATCAATTGGACCTATCCATGGTCGTCCATGATAATTCGGCAAGGCACACCAACTGGAGCCGTGACTCACTCTGCGATTCGGCCACCACATCGACGGCCACGAAACATAAAGCATTCTTCTTTTCTCCTTCATGACCTGAGACAAAAAAGTTTTTTGCGAAGTTTTAGTACATAGAGACCTCTCGCTTCTCCAGTTTGTACATAGAGACCTCTCGGTTCTCCAGTTCAAATGGGGAACAAAATGTTGGATACAAACCTTTTGTTCCCCATTTGAATGAACTTTGATTCAAGTTTGAATATTTAACATTATTAGTGAACCGCCAAAGAAATAGTCTATTTATGTCCAACAAACCAAATGCCCCAAAATAAAACCCATTGAAACAGTATATGGTATTATTAGCCTAAAAATGCGACGAATGGTTTCTGAAGAATGAAAGGAGATGAATCAGCAATCCATTTTGCATATTTCATTGCTCAAATACAAGCAGCATTTCCTGACTTTTAGTTATAGTCTAAATAAAATCTCGGCTAGCTTAGCCATCCATGCTTTTCGTTCACTCATCCAGTTGGTTCGTCCTTTCCCAATCAGGTCCATGGCGACGTTGATGGGGGCATCATGCGGGTATATGATCTGGAATGAGTAGAGGCGTCTATAGCGTGGTCAGCAGGGCTGCGTGGGAACGACGAACGGATGGACATCCTCCGTGAAATCCATCTGGGAAGGGGTCCCCATGCCGTCATAATACCACTAATACAGAAATGAACATCAGCATCCCCTTAGCTTTTCAAATAGAGGTGGTTAACATAGCAAGCCGCCTTTAATCGAACAAGACAACACTGTAGCTTTGCAACCGCTACTGAAGATGTGTCTTCAGAAGTAGTTGCGTTAAGAGTTAAGACAACCGTATCCGAAACAACAAGATTTGCAGAAATGGTTACGTTAAGACAACCGTTTCTGAAGAACCATTTTCAAGGGCGGTTCCACTATGTCCACTGATCCTGATGATATCAATTTGTATAAACAGTTATGTTAAGACAACCGTGTCTGAAGAGCTGTTTTCAAGGGCGGTTGCTTACACGGTAGAATCCTTTCATGTTGGCCTCTAAGACAATATGATTTTCCGAAGCGGCTACGTTACGACATCCGCTTCTGAAGAACTCTTTTCAAGGCTAGTTCAAATTCAATGTGGTCTTTTATTGTATTCCAATATTCTTTCAAATAATGCGGATGGGAATGAACAATGTGGCCGTTTGAATTTGACTCGCCGGCGGAGGAAGGTTAGTATTGAGATTTTTGAATCGATTCAACTTCCAAGGCCGTCAGTTCACTATTACTACCGCCGCCTGACCTCCCATCACATCACCATTATTCCGTACCTATCCGGATTCAAGAACTATCCGGTTGTTTCAAATTTCAAACCCTAAAGACTGATCTTCAGAGACGACTGTCTTAATGTAGCCGCTACATAAAACATAATTTTCAGGGGCGGTTTTCGTAACTTAATCGCCATTGAAGATGTATCTTTTGGGATGGTTACAAGACCATTGCTGCTGCTACTGCCCCATCTTTTCAATCGATTAGTTCGTGTCGTCCTGGTTGGCCACTACTGAAGACACGATTTTACCATTCCTAATGTCAATTTCTGTACTAGTGTACTAAAATAAACTAAAAGAGGTGGATGGTTGTGCCAAACCAGCGGCCACACGCCTCTTGTGCCCCGATCTTCATGATACTGATACTAACATACAAAACCAGCTTCTAGGATGATTGGGGAGTGATCGGAGTGCTTTTGAGTAGTGCTTTGGTACTCTTGCGCCGGCTACTGCTTAGACCTTTGCTCCTCTTCTTACTTTTTCTTTAGACAAGGATGAGCTCCCACAGCAACAGAGCAAGCGCCACTGGCCCCTAAAAGTTCGGCTTGGAGCAAATTTCAAATTTGGGAGGAAGGGGAGAGAGATATTACATCCAAACAATTGATCTCCTAAGACCACAAAGAGAGGGGGACTGGGGGAGTTTCTAGTAATATGACACAGCAAGAGAGCGGTTGATTTGCAAGCCAACACAAAGCAATCCATGGTTGGGGGAGCCCCCGAACAATACATCATGATGCCGGTGTTTCCATAGTTCTCAGAAGTCCTGGGAACACTAATATTAGTGACAATGTTGCTTTAACAGTATTTCCTTAAAATCCTGTTGCATCTCGCTCCTAAATATGAACATGACTTGTTGATCGACGACACTCAACCTTTTCTTCACCGTCTTTGTTTTGCTTTGGTCTCACATTTCTATCCTACCGGATGAATGATACACACATATTTTTGCAATTTGTCATGTTGATCTTGTCACAAGGACAACTTGCTACTATTTATAGACAAGATGCACTCACATGGTGCAATAGCACACTCTACTATCCTTGAGATCAATTATTAATGTCACCAGGATTGGTAGGTGAAGAACTAAAAGTCAAATTATCTTTGGTCTTATCTATAAATATCAACAACTACTTATGCTATTGCACGCGCAGAATGGAAAGGAGAGGCACAAGAATGACATTTGGTGGATCAGAATGTGCAATCGTAGGAGTGGGATGCAGTGGGAATCTTTGTGTGTCTCTGAGTTTCTTGCGCCAGAGGTAACCTCTCCTCATCGAGAGATGAAGGTAACAAGTGAGCGTGTTTGAATGATGGGTGAGGATGCTTTGGGGGTGGATCGGGCGCCCTTTCGGCTTGCTTCTTTACGAGGGCTATCCTAATTCATCTGGAACAACAAGGCAATCCTTGCTTGCACCGAGGAACCAAACATCTGGGCTCTATTTGGTTGGGCAATGGAAACGCAAACGTAAATAGAATGGAAAAACCAGTGCTAACATAAACAATGTAAGCCATTACTTGATTTCTTTGGTTTAGTCTTTGTAACGGTAACAAGCAGGAGTCCATCTGGCTTGTTTACAATCCAATTCCCGAGCGTTAAGCGTCGGGAACATACAGTCGGCCACACAAAGACCGACTACCCGTCGGTAAATGTGGGAATGCCCGACCATGGATGCCCGACGGTAGGTTCCCAACGGTATACGCTCGGGAATTGTACTTCCCGACGGTACAGACAAATGCCCGACGGTATAATAACCGTCGGCCATTCTTACACATCTTGTAGTGTGCAATGATAGAATTCGCATCCGAAAGAAGGACGAATCCTAAATAAACTAACACTATCTTAGTTGTGTTACACTGTTACTGTCCGTAATCGAGTTGCGTTACGTTTACCCAAACCAAATGCTATCTTAGTTTATATTTACCCTCTTAACGAGCAGGCATGCGCTCTAGCTGATCGAGCACAGCACATGATGAGTTGATGACTATTTCATGGAGGTAGAGATGTTAATGTCTGAAGCCACGCCGGTGCCTAATAGCTAATCTATCTCGCTCCAATCAGTGATCTCCAAGTAGCAGGACAGCGTGCAGCAGGCATAAGTCACAGGAGTTATTCATGTAGTGAAGAAATTAATGGCATTGTGGGGCTCTCTTTTGAATGAAATGATTTAGACGTTAATGAGCATATGTTGATTTGTAGAGCTAGATCCATATCGTACCTGCAGCTTAGTGTTAATAATTCGACATTGTCATCAGGTTTGAATTATGTTTTTACGATAAAGTTTCATCGTCAGCTTTTGATACGCGCCGGCAAGAAAACAAAAACATGGTTTTTTATTTTAGTAGCCATGGATGGTAATACGGGCCAGCCGGTTGCTGCATCTCTCATTAAGTCCTGGTTGTCATCTTGTTTCTTGGAGTGAGAGGCAATAGGAACACGGTTCATAGATGAATTCACTTATAAAAGCTCTAACTGGTCAAGAAACAACACCATAGAGTGGATTGTCATCTTGTTTCTTGCTTGCTTGATCATCTGCAGCCATAGGGGAGCAAAATCTTTTGCAATGTAGTCGGCTATGTTCTTCTGAGAGTGGAGGGGTGAGGTTTGTGTTATGGTGTGTGTTGTGGTGTGTCTATGGTAACCGCGGTTACCACGGTTTGTACTGTTGAGGGGTGGGACTCTTTTCTGCTTAATGAAAAACGCGTCCAGGGGATGGGCGTGATCGCGGAAAAAAAAAAGAAACAACACCATAGATGCTTTATCGGGGAATTGAACTATGAACCATGTTCCTATTGCCTCTCGCTCCAAGAAACAAGACCATATATAGATGCATTACAATATGCTTCTAACCATTTCGTCTTCAATATGTCGTTCTCTTATTGGAAGCTGAAATTTTAGCCATGGTCATGACATAGTAACCATACAGAGCCATTTATAGGCAAGCAGATTTACTATGTCATCACTTGATATCAACTATCTGTAATGTTTGGATTGGTAGGTGAAGAAGCGAAAGTCACCACCCAATCATTTAACTACTCGTACATGCAACTTTAGTATAAATAACAACTTCCCACATGGCCGGCCACACCATCAAGTGTAGTGAAAAACGAGCGAGTGTTTCAGGATAAGAGTAAAGGTGGGTCAGCATGTCCAATCATAGGGAGTGGGATGTACCAGGAATCCCAAGTGTACATGCCGGCAAGCGTTGATAGTGTATTACCTTGACTAGTGATTTGTGCGCGCCCATACGCGCGATGAATGGCCAGCAGAGCATTTGTAAAGAGAATGAGCAGATGTAGAAACAGGAACTAAACATTACAATACCAGATGTCCAAATCTAAGATAAAGATAAATATTACCAACACAAATTGTTCAGACATGAGAATATTAGAAGCTTGGTAGATATTCGGTTCGATACAATGATACATAAAAGAGTGGACCTATAGTCTGCTGCACGTAGCACGAGCCAGAGCAACGCCTGTTTTCATGTAGCCGCAAAGGGTGGTGGTGATTGCACAGGATTAGTAGAAGTGGCCACTTCGATCCGATTCGATGCTATAACCACGATATTCTGGAGAGGAAATGTTTAAACGTCAGGGTATATGGTCTTAGTATGTATATATGCTGTTCTAAGTATTTGCTTTTGTTATACCTCGCAGGAGGTGGAAGCAGTACTCAGAGGATTACATGCCAAATCTCCTTAATTATCTACCAACAGGTCGTGTTTGAATCACCTTGTATGCCTGCAACATCCAGAGCCACAGCACGGTACATACCTTTTGCTTGAAGCCTCCAAACAGGTGCTGATCCTCTCCACCTTCCCATGCCGCTGCACCAATGTTGGGATTGGGAAACTATGGTGACCAGAGAGCCATTCGCCACCTGTATCATCAAACTAAACTATATCATCAAACGCAAATCAATTTGCATTCACTGCAAAGAAATAATAGAAAACAAAAGGGATTACAATGTGAGTCATAGGCAGCATACCAACAGGACAAGGAGGCAGGCTCCAGCCGCAGATCCTGGCCCTACGCCAATCCGCCAAGCACACCCTGGAACCCTTTTCATGATTTTTTAGCTAGATTAGAAAAGGCTTTGTGAAAACTTCCTATCTCAACTCCCAATCTCTCCACACTTGGAAAATTCGACCCTACCGCGTGAAAATATATGTGCCAATCTGGAGGTGGAAGAATATGGAGAGGAATAAAGAGAAAGATAGATTCCCGGTGCAAATATATAAAAGGAAAAGAAGTATAAAAGTTGCTGGTATAATTTTAAGATAGTTTAGTATTTTTATGCAAAATTGACTTTTACATTTTAGGAGTGGCATTTTATAATCTGTTAACCAACAAATATGCTCACAACATTTGGTACCACTTAGAAAATTCTTTGATTGATGGACTAATTTTTGTAGCCACCTAGGAATCATTTTGTAGCCTTGTTGCTAGTTGATTATTGGCTAACAATTAGCTAAACTTCCTAAAAACAATTAGCTAAACTATTAGTTAGATCCGTACTTAGATATAAACAGGTACTGAATTGGTAAATTTAGAAACTAAATATCAGAACAAGACTATTTCTCAGTTCAGGCCATCGGTCTCCAGACAAATAAGAGCAACCTACTTGCAGTTGACGGCGACATGAACGTCATTGAGCTCCAAAGAAACATTACAAAATTCCATACTCTCTGAAGCAAACCAACCGTAGTATTCATCATATACTAAGAATGAAGAAATGCATATTCAGTTTTGGCCTAGCCATAAGGCAAGTATTTGTCTGATGGTAATTGGTAATCCAAGGACCAAAAGAAAAAGAAATTTATTTTGCACCATGCTCGTATAGCCCACAAAACTATATAAGAGTGGACGATGAATAATGGTGCTTTTGAGCCTATTAGAAGGGTCCTTTAGCAAACCTGAGATAGCACTTTAGCAGTCATATATAACCAAATGAAATGACGAAAGGTTACTCAGCACTCCACGAAGGCTGCCAATGCTCAGGGTGGTAATTGGATATGCTCAAACAAATCTTCTTCTGAATCTCAAAGCGTCCACTTGGCTGCAGCACATAGTGAAGTCAGCAACGGCTCACAAACATGGTAGTGGGATAACAGAGGCCAATTAGAATACAGATACTACATACTGTGAGTAGCATGAAAGACGGTGGCTTCAATGGATAATCTGAGGGTAGCTGATCCTGCCATGATAGATACCATCCTCAAACTCGCTGTCTCGGGCCAAGGACAGCAAATTGCTATTAGACTGAAAAGGATAGAAAAGGAGATGAAGCAGTTTAGGTGGGTAATTTTAATCAGACTAAGGATGTAACATTAAACTGCAAACAAATTCAGTTTCAAAACAATTTTGCTTTATCCACAGATCATCAAAACAATAAAAATACCATGTGCCATAGGTGGTTGGTCTGATTGTTAGTACGAAACAATAAGATTTAGACAGTACATAACTATTATCTCTCAATAAACATACCATTAAGTAATTAACATGACTGGTGTAATACAAAAATATTCAAGAATTAGTTTTTATCATAAATCTAGCTAACAGACATGCGCTATATGAAGCCGTACCAACCTTTCATACTCAATCAAATACCATATGTTTCATCGGAGTGGGAAGAATGTGCAAATACTGCACAAGCAAGCAAGAGCCACAAGAACTGACCAAAATGTTATCTCTGAACTTTGCCGAACCCCTCTCCTTTCTTCAGAAGCTCAGGATCTCGAACCTGCAATGAGACAACAAATAGTTAAGGTCAGTGGTACAAAAATATTCAGGAACTTATAATGTGCATATACGATGAACACCAAGAAAAAAAATAACAGAATGTTGGTGGAAGAAATGTAAGCATACCATTTCAGGTTGAGCTATGAGCTTCAAATTTCCAGCAAAATTCAAATGCATCAAAAG
>DXKC01036618.1:0-14233 GCA_031170775.1 Cymbopogon citratus
GAATTTCTGTCTTATGTGGGCCCATCACTGATGCCAGAGTTGCGATTTCTCTCCTTCCTTGAATTCTTTCTGCTATTTCACATTCAAAGGCTTTTTGTAAGTCTCCTTGCAGGGATAAAACACCTTTTGTTGTTGGCATTTTGAGTAGTAGGTATGGGTAGTGTGGGATCGCCATGTACTTTGTTAGTGCTAGTCTCCCCAAGATTGCATGGTAACATGATTGGAAATCTGCTACTTCAAACTTGATAAACTCTATTCTGTACTTCTCTTTGGTTCTGAAAGTCAATGGCAATGTGATTTGTCCAAGTGGGATTGCTGCTGAACCGGGTACTATTCCGTAGAATGGTGTGCTTGTTGGTGTTACCATTCCTTCATAATCCAGGTTCATATTCTTGAGGGATGATGTGAATATGAGGTCTAAGCCTGCTCTTCCATCGATTAACACCTTTGGGACGATGACCCCTGCGATCATTGGTGCCATGACTAAGGGGTAGCATCCTGCGTTTGCTGCACTTGTCCATTGATCCTCTCGGTTAAAGCTTATCGAGTACTCTGACCAATTCAAATATCTTGGAATTGCAGGTTCTGCTGCCATGATAGATTTGTGGGCTAGTTTTTTTGTTGTTTGTTTCTTGCACCAGGGACTTCTGAAATTATTACGCAAAGCTGCTTCTGAGGTTCTTGAAAGTCTCCTTCCATCTTTTTCCCTTCATTTCTTGGTTGTTCTTGCTTCCTCTCCGAGTTGTTATGGTAGTTGCCTGGCCTTCTGTAACGGCTATTGAAGTCATTACAGTCCTTGAGCTTGTGATTTGAATTTGGATGTATGTGGCATTGGGCTTCTTCAAACTCTGTGAACTGTCTTTCTTTTATCTTTCTTCTCTCTTGCTCAGACAAGTTGTTGAATTTCTTGTTTACCACTGTGACCATGTTGTCTTGTCTTGGTCTTCTATCATAGTTTCTGTCATCATTTCTCCCTCTTCTATTCTTGTTGTTTCGATCAGGGAATCTTCTTTGAGTTTTTTCTTTGGATGAGATGAGCTTTTTGACTACCTTCTTGAAGTCTTCATTTGTTTTCGTGTTCTCATAGTTGAAGTCTTTATACTGCCATCTTGCTGCAATCCCATTGGCGAATGTTTCAATCACTTCCCTGTCTGTAATTTCATGCACTTATGCTCGGACTTCTCTAAATCTTCTATAGTATTCTGTTAAGGATTCTCATGGTTTCTGGGTTATGGCCCCTAATTCTGCTACTGTCATTGGATGTATGATGATACCCGTGAAGTGGATGCAAAACTCTCATTGTAAATTGTTCTTTTGATGGATCTGTTTGGTAACTTGTCAAACCATTTTAGTGGTATTGCTTCCAGGGCCTTTGGAAAAAATAGTGCCTTTTGGTCATTATCTCCTCCAGCGAGTTCTATTGACTGAGAGTGTACTATTAACCATTGCCTTGGTTCCATCTTTCCATCATACTTCGAATGGTTGGATGGCTTGAACTTATGTGGTAGTTTGAGTCCTTGTAGTCTTCCTGCAAAGCAAGGGAATCTGTCATAATTGTCTTTTTTCCTATAGTCTAGGGATGTGATCTCCTGTAATAAGATTGTGCTTCTCTATATTGGGAGTTATATTCTGTTTCGTCACATCCTTCTTCTCTATTGATCATTCTATTGTGCTCTTATCGCCTGTACGGTGGCGGGTTTGGGAGGGTTCTTTCTGATCTTTGAACCTGAGAGTAAATCGGTCTTGGCCTTCCTCTATAATTGCTACTTTGTATCAGCCCTAATTTGCTGAATATGGATCTCCTAGGCTAGTTTTCTTGATGATCACGTTCTCATGGTTGTCGGCTGTTGTAAGCTGATTCTGCGACTGCGTCATCATGTTCTTGATCTTTCTTCAATGCGGCTTTTTGTGCTTTCTTTAGAGCTTTGAGTTGTTTTGTTATCTCTTCAATCTTATCCTGCATCTTGGTTGCTGCGGCTTCTTTTTCTGCTTTCTTCTTGTTATATGCTAACAATTCTGTCTTGTACTTGGTCCATGCCTGTTTCTTCTTCTTTGCTTTATTCTTTCGACTGATTCGGCGTTGATTCCTCACCATCCTGGATTGTTTCTATTCCTCTCCTTCATCTTCATCAGTTGTTTCTTCTAGTGTGATTTCACCTTCAAACTCATCGGAGGAGTGTACTTCTGGTGCCTTCGGGGTTTCTTCAACCTCAACGACCTCCACCATACAAATTGTTCTTTTTAATAACTTCCTCCAGTTTATTGTGAGTTCCTCTTTTGATTCTTCTGAGGAAAAATCTAGTTCTTTTCCTTCCTGAAAGGGCAACTCATCAATCCAGGTCAAAGTTGGCTCTGGGTAACGACTTTTATTATTCTTGTTAAAAAAGTTCTGCTACTTGTTCGGGACATAATTCTTCATGATCTCTTCAGCTTTTCCTCTCTTGTCTTGATACTTGTGGACTGGAGTAGTCAGTTTCTTAGGATCTGGCTTACTTATTTTATTGTGGATAGGGCAATCACATCTTTCTTCTTTATATTTCTGCATGATGGATGTTGCATTCCGTAACCCATACAGATATGATCTAGGAATCCTGATAGTGGTCTTTCTGCTTGAAATGAGGTCCAATCCATTCTCCAAATCTCATTTAGAGTTCTTTCCTGCTTCTTTCTGAGTTGTAGTCGAAGTTGAAATTTTTTCAAAATTTTCAGCGAGTAGCGATTCTTCCTCTTTGTCGATCTTGACGTCTTCGAACCTCGGGTTGCTGATCAAATGGCTTTCTGAGGATTAATTGAATTTCCACACGACTTCGGTAAACTAAGTGTACCCTTGTAAAGATTTGGAATGGTGCCAAATTTGTAGATAGGGTCTCTTGTGCCCCTAGGAACACTATTTTGTGGTGTTAGAAAAAAAACAGTGGGAAACAAGATGTAATGCACCTACATTTATCTCATTCAATACAAAGAAAAATATAATAAATTAAAAAATAACTGGAAAAACATAATATCCCGTGTAGGCAATTAGTTTTAATTCAAATGTTTGCTAAAAAAATTTGAAGCCAATTTGAGTTAGGAAAACATAATTTTCTATTTACACAAAATATAGAAGAATATATAAAGTTGGGCATGCAGCCCGGGCCCATCGACCTGGCACGCGGCCCGTGCATTAGGCCCGGCCCAAGCACGGCACGGCCCGCCATGCAACGGGCCTGGGCCGGCCCAGCCCGTATAACAGGCCGTGCTTGGGCCGCCGCGCAGGCCCGCGGGCGGGCACGACACGGCCTGTGAATTGGCAAAAGGCCCGGTCCGGCTTGGTGATCAAATCTTAGCCTTCCCTTAAAAAATAGGCCCAACAATAAAAGGCCAACCAGCCCAGCAACCAGCCTTCCCTTAAAAAAATAGGCCAACTAGCCCAGCAGGCCAACAGCCCAGTAGGCCAACCAGCCTTCCCTACCAAAAAAAGTAGGCCAACCAGCCCAGTAGGCCAGCAGCCCACTAGCTAGCATGGCCCAATAGCCTTCTCCTTCTCTTTCTCTCTATGGGTGTTGCCATTTCCAAAAAAAAAGTGTGTTGCCATTTAGTGGGCCTTGGGCCGGCACGGCCCGTAAAAATTGACATGCCCGACGGGCCGGCCCGGCACGAAAATCGGCCCGACGGGCCGTCCCTGGGCCGAAGGTCAGGCCCGCATGCCTTGTTGGCCCGTTGATCATCGGGTCGTGCCAGCCCGTTGCCGTGCCGGGCCGGCCCGTTGCCCAACTTTAAGAATATATATATCATTGTCGGGCTTGCTAATAAATCCGGTAGTGATAATAAAAAGAATAAATAAAAAATTTGGCGACCTAGGGACTCGAGTGTGGGTGTGCAGGGCGGGAGGGGGCGGCGCTAACCGCTGGGATAGTGGGGGATATTCATTGAAGAGGGGCAGATGATTTTAGTTAAACAATGCAGCCAGTGATAATAAAAAGGATAAGTATAAAAAAATTTGGCGCCCCAGGGACTCGAGCGTGGGTCGTCGGGAGGGCGGGATGTGGCGGGACTAACTGATGGGCTAGAGAGAATATTCATTGAGAAAAGGCAGACGTTCTTACTTAAACAATGGAGCAAGTGATAATAAAAGGAATAAGAAAAATGATCCTATTGGGTGTCAAACTTTGCCATAGGGTACCATGTGACGTAAGACACAAGGTTATATGGACCACGAAGCAAAATGGTAGTGTTTTCAACATGTAATTAACTCTCTTTTGTCGCATTCAGCACATAGAAAACTATAATAATAAAAATATTTATTACAAAAACTTGGGATCTTGTATGCAGTCATAATTTGGATTTAAATGTTTTTCTGAAAAAATTCAAGCCATTTTGATATAACCAGAGTATACATGATTCACAAAGTTGCAAGCTGGTTTTAGGGTCCGTATGCACTCTGGTGTCGATTAAGTCTCAAACTTTTCTCGTGCTTGATCATGTCACATATGAAGAGTTCACTAACTTTGAGATTTTTCTAAGATAGTTTACTACTTTCCGTGGATTAACTTAAATTCAGCGCGTATTCACCAAGAAATTATAGGTTGAACTAGGTGTACCCCTTTAAAAAGCTTGAATGACTTCTACACATGATCTCTTGTGCCATAGGAGTCAACTTTCTATGGAGGTTGTCTTAAAGTTCTAGATTTTTTAATATGTAATTCACCATACTGTGTCTCACTAGACAAAGACAAAAATGTAATAATTCAAATAATTGTCAGAAAAACCTAATGTCTGGTGGGGGACCAAATTTTGGGTAAATATTACTACCAAAAAAATTTCAAATCTTTTCGACATAGACAGTGTCTACATGCTTCACAGAGGTATACAAAACCTTCATCGAACCATGACTATGCACTTAGGTTCTGTAGGATTCGGTGCTCATATACACTCCGATGTCGTATTGGTCTCAAAATTTTTCTTAGGCTTTCTCAATGCACAAATGAAGCATTCACCAACTTTAAGATTTTTTTTTGAAATGGTTTGCTGCTTTCTGATGATTAATTGAATTTCCACACAACTTCGGTAAACTAAGTGTACCCTTGTAAAGATTTGGAATGGTGCCAAATTTGTAGACAGGGTCTCTTGTGCCCCTAGGAACACTATTTTGTGGTGTTAGAAGAAAAAAACAGTGGGAAACAAGATGTAATGCACCTACATTTATCTCGTTCAACACAAAGAAAAATATAATAAATTAAAAAATAACTGGGAAAACATAATATCCCATGTGGGCAATTAGTTTTAATTCAAATGTTTGCTAAAAAAGTTTGAAGCCAATTTGAGTTAGGAAAACATAATTTTGTATTTACACAAAATATAGAAGAATATATATATCACTGCCGGCTTGCTAATAAACCCGTCAGTGATAATTAAAAGAATAAATAAAAAATCTGGTGACCCAGGGACTCCAGCGCAGGTATGCAGGGCGGGAGGGGGCGGCGCTAACCGCTGGGATAGTGAGGGATATTCATTGAAGCGGGGAAGAAAATTCTATTTAGTGGAAACCTTGGTCAGTGATCATTGTCGGGGGTGGAAACCACCCGGCGGTGATGTGTTATATCACTGCCGGATCCTTTAGATCCCCGACAGTGATTGTGCCTATCACTGCCAGATGTTTTTTTCTCCCCGGCAGTGATATAGGGGGTATAAAAGCGTTTGGGCATGGGGTTGAAAATTTGCCTAAGTCATTTGAACCCCATGCGCACCCGCCCTTCTCGCCGACGCCGAGCACCACCGTCCGTCGCCACCGAGCACCAGCGCCTTCTGCGCCGACACCCTCCGCCCCTCGTAGCTGGACGATGCTCCGGTCTTCCTTCACCGGAGCTGCGCCAACGAGGAACTCCGCCGCCGCCTTACGAGGAGCACCGCCGCTCCGACGAGGACCACCGCCGTGGAGCCCCGCTCTTTCTCTTCATCACCGAGGGCTCTGTCCTCCTCTTCTTCTTGCACTGTAGGTGACCAGCATCCAGGAGCATGTGGACACAGACGCCTCTAGGCCACGAGGCACATGCTCCCCACCCTGCCCCTACGTGTTTGATGAAATGCCTAGTCCATGTACTGAGGAGCGCGCGCGGGCCAAATCCTCCATTGTTGCGGCTGATGAAAACTATTGGCTAAGAGTAATACTCAGTAGCATTTTTGAACAAATTGTCTATATTGAAGCATGTCTGTATTTACTTTGAAATTGTTAAAATATTTGGAATGTCTTGAGTATAAGAAAGCTTGTCTATACTGAAGAACTGGAATAAAATCTATAGTAATTTGTTTGGCAGTTTAGTCACTGGACAGAAGTTTGCTGCACCAAACATGGCTTTAGCTTTACATTCTTGTCATGATGCTGACAAATAGTTTGTAACTCTAATAGTTAATTCGTATCATAATTTGGAATAAAATAATGACTATGAACATCTCAATAATATGTAGTGCAACCATGCCATACTATGTTATTCATGTTGGTCACAATCCTAGGATCTATCGAACTTGGGAAGAGTGCAAGGCTCTAGTACATCACTTCCCTGGTAATGAGCACAAAAAATACTACACAGAAGATGAAGCTTTGAGGGCCTTCCATGGTTGGAGGCTTGTGAACCCTCGCAATGAGCAGCCATTGGAGATTGAAGAGCGGGTGCCACTGGTGAATGTAGAGATGCTGGCACCGGTTATTGAAGAGAAGCCACCCGCCGTAGCTGTGAAGACTAGGACAGTTGGTGCTTGGTCTTGGAAAGATGCCATGCTTGTGCTAATGGCTATTATCATTGCTTTTCTGATTGGGAAGTTGGTGTAGGTCTGTGGTTGTAGAGCAGTACGTGAACATAGTAGCATGTCCTGAATGAATAAATGAGTTTGGTACTTATTATTGCACTTTGCACTAAGTCATTGTTAGTTGTTTCATAATAATTGTATGATGTGAACATATGCCAACATGAACTTACCATGATCATGTCACAGCCATGGTTCTTCCTCGCATTCCCCGCACCCGAAGGGCGCAAGAGGAGACGCAAGATGTGGCTAACATAGCCGGCGACAATCAGGCCGGTGATAACGGGCAGGAAGAAGTGAGCCCCAGCACTTATATGGACCTACACCAATATGACCAAGATAACCAGGTAACTTAGGTGTGATTTGATGATGTAGCCATGTCCTCTAATCAATGGAGAGGGTATTAACTAACTTGTTTCCTCCAGGAGGAATCTATGCCGGTCGATGCGCCGAAGGGCTCGGGTAGCACTAGAGCCAGAACCAAGCGTGGCCCCACAAAGCTTCCTCACAAAAAGAATTGGTGGATCACCATGGAAATAAATAGCTCGCTATGACTGCTGTTGACATTTCTTAACGCAATCACCAAATATGGAGGTTTTAAGTCCATCCCCGGCAACGGTGCCAGAAAGCTTGTTGGTATTTCTTAACGTATGCAGAGAATCTACAAGCATACAGAAGTACCATTGTAGCTTTCACCTAGAAGTATTCAGGGTATCGTATTTTCCACAGGGAACGGAGGTATTTTTCCTAGCTAGTTCGCCCAAGGAACAACACAAGGGTAGAGATAGGAAGGGGTAGAGATGGATTCTATAGGTTTTAGGGTCTTAAGAATAGCATTTCCATACTTCTACTTGCTCACTTTAGGCACCGAATAACACCTGGTCTGCCAAGCGATGCCGGCCTACAGCTCTACACCAAACCCAGACGTGGGGGATTACAAAGGACGGACAGGACAAGGTCACTCCCTGCCGCCTACCACCCCAACCATACGAGAAAGGTACAAACGAAGGTAGCCTCTAGCCTAGACATCATGTCTACGCTATGACTACTACTCTAGCATGATATCAAGGCTTACCCATCTCCGGGGTCCTTTTACTAGAGCATCCGCCACAAGGACAAATGACGAACCCGCAAACAAGAGAAGGTCAAGCTCAACTAAACAAGAGAACTTTATCAAACTATAAGAAACATGAATACTCACTTAGCCAAGATCTCATTAAGGAGCCAAGGAGAATATCCGTAGAGGTACAAGTTGAGGGAGACACCGACAAGTCCGGCACTCCCCGCTCCCGCACTCACATCTCCTTTCTAACTCTATAGCTAGCTAGGGCCTAGGCCTAGAGCCTAGGCCCCTTTAGAGTGGAGCTCTAGTGGAAGTGGTGCTCTTTCTCCCTTTGTGTGATGATCGAATGAGAGGGGGAGGAGCCCTCTACTTATAGGTGGGAGAGGGGAATTATTCCATGGAATATTCCCCTCCTAAATGCCAAAACTGACCTCCCACATCGTCTAGGTACAATGAATCAGGAAAACCGACATAGCACCGCCTTGCCTAAGCATTAAGTGAACCGCCATAGCAATTTGGGCCCGATCGGGGCCAGCGGTGCGCCGGCCGGCGCACCTGGGCCGGCCGGCCCCCTCTAAGCTCTGATGGGCCTGAAACTTTGCAGGCGTCATGTGCTTTGTCGTTAGCTTTGCATGATGGGGTGGTTTACTGAAAACAGACTCCGAATGAGAGAGTTATGCCCATTTTAGTGAACCCTGCTCCTGCAGCCCGAAATGTATTTGGATTGGGTTTTGGGCCTCCACTTGTTGGGTTCATGGATGCATGGTTGGAGGCCCATATCCCTGGTAAGCGGGCTTTTCTCCTTGCTTTGCTTGTGGTCTAAAATGGTTTATTGTTTATCGCATTCTTTTCTCCACTTTGGATCCACTTTAGGTATGTTTTCATGTTTGTCCTGCAAAACAAGGAAAACACCAAAACTCGTAGAAATCATTAGCATAAGTCCCTATTCACTAAGTTTGGTGTGCCTTTTGGATTCTAATTGGTGGTATAAAATACGAGTTAAGGACCGCCAACAAGTTCCCCCATGCTTAGCCCTTTGCTCGTCCTCGAGCAAAGTTTTAGGACTAAGATGGGTCATCTCCTAGATAAATAACCTGCATACAAGATATTCCAAGCTTCACCTGCACTTGTGAACTTTTGAATTGTCTACCACATTATCTTGGGTAATTAAATAATGGAACAACATGGATTCAAATCCCCTTGCAATAGTTAGCTCAGAAACTTGGGTTTTTATAAGATTTTTTAACAAGAAAAGATAGCCTTACTCCTCAGATGATACTCTCATATCGCTCATATATGTGTCTGGTTCCTTACCAAGGCATTTTGGAATTGCCTTCTTTTCATAACCTATCTCTAAAGCTTTTGAGTGGAGTTTTGGGTAGGTATGAAAGTGGGCATACTTGCATCACATATATTGTCAAGTCAAAAAACGAACCACACGGAGATACAAGTCATACACTTTGATTGAGATGTGCAAGTGTGTGGAATGAAAAATGTTTCCTAAATCTAAATGTGTTTTTTTGTACTCCATGCATCATGACTCTCTTTATTGGTAGATGGATGATTCTTCGAAGAGTATGGGCTATAAAGGAAATTTTCTTTTTTTTTTGAACAGGGCTTTGAATTTTCCGTTGTTTATTGCTTGGAAAACTTTTTTTCCTCATGTCTTTTGGGCATGATTTTTTTCTTTTCATGCCATGGATTTTTTAGGCATAGCCCATACCTCTCCTTCTGGCAATGAAAATTTTAAAAGGAGAGATGTCATGATGGAATTGCAAGGAGTAATTATATGGTGGATAACAAATGCACGACTCTCAGGGTAAGAATCGACATTTTTATTTGGTGGATGAATGCGCAACTCTCATGGTGAGAGTTGGCTTTTTTTGGACGAAAAGGTGCATGTTGTGCGCAACTCTTAGTGTAAGAGCCGGCATTTTATTTGTGGGTGTGCGTGAATCTCAATCATGGGTGCATGACCATAATCTCACATAGGTTACAACAATTTGACCCAACTCAATGATCTAACAAGCAGCATATGACTAAAGGTTTGCATAATTGAATCATGTCATATGGCCTTGGTAGGAAATTCTTTATCATTGAGGAGCATGCTACTATATTTTTGGTTTTGTAAAATAAATCCCAAGTACTTTATAAAAGAGCAAGGTTCAAATCATCCAGCTATATCACATACTTCAATTACTTAGACAACATGGGGTCCCTATGATAGTTGTTCACAAGTTATAGGAATATTGGCGAGGAATAAGGAGTATGCAAATTTTATCAAAGGGTAGCATGGAGATGGTGAGTCAAAAGTTTTATCTTTTTAATTTCTTTCAGATTTAAGTTTTCAAAACTTTGAGAGATGTGAGGGTAGAGTCGCACAAACCATCATTGAAGATGAAGGAGATAGTGAGAGTCGTTTGTCTTGTCCTTCTGTATGATGGATCGCTCGATGTTGTGCATTGTGTTGGGGAGATCTCTGAATTTGTTTTCGTTATCCTTGAGAGATCTCCCCCACACTTGTTCTTGTACCTGTTTTATTTTAATAAAAGAAAACAAAACAAGAGAAACAACAACAAGCAAAGGCTCTACTAGCATCAACTTTTATTTTATTATTATTATATATATATATATTAATCTCTAATTATTATTATTGGGTTCACCTAACAACATTCTTTTCTCCATTGTCATCTCAAGACTTACCCTTGTAAAATTTATCTATTCCTATAGGGGTTAGTCCATATGATCAACCAAAATCTATAATAGCAGCATTAGTTCAAAGATCAAACTAGACACCTTGTCTAATTTGTCAAGGTAGGCTCAAGAATCTAAGCACCATGCTTATATTAAAAAGCCTATAGAAGCATGATCTCACATCCAAGCTTCAAATAAGCACCGTGCTTGGTTAAAAAGAGGTAGGACCAACACTTCCAAACCAAAACTTACTAGCATAGATAAAGGAAGCATGACAAGATAACCAAGATTCATTCAACAGAGGTGAAAACATTGACAGGTGAACAAGGTAGCCATTGGTTTATTCATGTATATTTTATCTAAGAGATTGTTCAACCAACTTTCATTAAAGCTCATGCAAGGTTAAGATAAGGATGTGATGCTTTTCCCACCATGATTTTATCTCCAATCAGAAATTTCTTTTATTGTTTATGGCAACACCTCAAAGTTCATTAATCAAATTTCAACTCCATGTCAAAAGTTTTGATTAAAGAAGGCAATTTTAACCTAAGCACCATGCTTAATTTAAAATGCCTATGGATGTATCATATGGATCTATGTAGACACACCCAAACTTGAAGCATGAGGCATAAACACAAGAAGCATACTTTTTTCATGGAGAAAAATTATGAGTATAGGAGTTGGTGAACATTACCTTTGTATACCTGGGTACGTGCACCATGTGAACCATAAGGCTAGGCTAGACACACAGCTTAGTGTGTATGTGTCACAAGACTTGATTGTAGTAGTAGAGGTTTTGAGATGAGCAAGCATCCCATATGTATTTTTTCTTCTGATATGTGAGGCCAACTTGCTAGATCTCTCTCCTCCCATTTTTTATATGACTCTTTTTTTTCATAATCTCTTTCTTCTTTTTTTAACCACTTTTCTCTTTCTTCTTTTTTTTCTTATATCATTTTTTCTTTTCTTCTTTCTTCCTTCTCTTTTTTACTCTATTTTTTTAACTATCATCATCATCATTTTTTTCTTCAAGGAAGGGCTCACATCAACTTTTGTTTACCCTTTTTTTTGTGAATGTCTCTTGGGATGTATGGAATTTGGAATTCTCACCATCCCCCCCACACTTGAACTTTTGTGTAAAAGTCAAGTGTATAGGTCAGGGTCTCCTTGTGAGTTTGTTCCATCGCTCAAGAGCATCAAAGTTTGTAGTTGATGCGGCTCCCATGTTGTCAAGCGTCATATGACCCGTGCTCTGTAATGGTTAGCAACAAGAATACCTAAAGGTGCATACTTTCTTGACAACATGTTCATGCCTTTATTAAAAGGAAAGTTTTTTATATTAATAATATTGCATACAAATATATTTTTTTATGATGACGATAATAATATAATAATAATACTAATTGTATTTATTTTTTTCTAAGATAATCCAGGGTATCTCCTGGCAGTGCTTAAGTTATGGTCTTAAGCTTGACCGTGGAGACTTCATCTTGCAGCTATCCATGGTGGTGTAGTTCCCAAATTCACCACCAAATAATGGGCAAAAAGTTCAAGCTGCAAGATCGACCATCACGCTACTATGAGATTTGGAATGTTTATGATAAACATAAGCATCAACAACCATCCTCTTAAAATGTTTTGAAATAAGAATGAAGAGGTGGTTGGGATTCTCATAGGGGCACATGGTCAGAAGCAAAACAAACTCTAGAGATCCCAAAAGTGAGCATGAAACATGAGTGCAAACATGCTCATTAGAGAGTTCTTGCTTGGTCTCTAGAGTTGTTGCTCCAGGCATGTCTATGGCATCAAAGTTCTTGTTCCCAAAAGTTATATTATGATGAACGAACATTGAATCTTGACCACTATTGGGACAAACATTTTGATGGCCAGAGGGACATGTATCTTGTTCGAGCAAGGGTGAAGATGAACGTTCCATTGTAATAGGATGAAAAAGAAAGCTCAAGTGGAACAAATGGGGATATAAACTTTGCTAGCTCGAACAATTAGTTTTGCTTGCCTTTGGGTTTTAGAGCAAGAGCTAGGGCTGGCAGAAGCAAAACTTTCAAACTTCTCATAAGGGCTCCCTTGTTCTCTCTCTTTTTCTCTCTTTTTTTTGAATGAGCTTTTTTAGAGGGTGCCCTATGAGAAGATCAAAATCAAGGATGGCATAGATAATGAAGTCTAAGAAAACCTTGGTTTTATGCATTTTTATTGGCATGGCCCTAGCAATCCCACAACACTCAAAGATGAGCCCTGACGCACTCTTGAAGAGTTTGTTGATCAGGACTAGCGAAAATTTGCCCAAAAGGGTTTCCGCATGGAATTGTGACATGATAATAGTCTTGATTGTGGGATTGTGTAGGGCTTCCACATTTGTTCCCTCTAGCGTGCATGATATGGTCATGGAAAGTGGGAGAATCCGAATTGCTTCGAAAGAACGTTTCACTTCCACCAACCAATCTTTTGATGGTTCCGCTCTAGGGAAAACTTCGTTTGTTATGTGGTTTTTGTTTTTTTATGCCAAGATAAGTTCAAGGTTTTACCATTTTCCTCGAAATTGACAGCGAACTTTGAAGGATAAAGCATTCCTTCCTTCATTGTTTGCGGCTCGGGTGAGGGCTCACAAGTCAAATCTAAGGATAGAACAACATTGGATTCGGCTGTTGAGGGCTCCTCAAAGCTTGACATGCCCTTTTTATGGAGGGTTTAGTGTTCTACGACGGGGGAAGCATGTTTCTCTAGGATGTGGTCTTGGATTTTCCTCTATTCCGTCATAGTTTTCTTTTTGTAAATGACCCCCCAGCGGTCATGTCAAGGCATAGGGCAGCATCTTTGTCTAGACCCGAACAAAAGATATGCAAAAGCACACTATCGGATAAAGATAAGTTTAGGCTAGCATGTATTATCATTGTTAACTTGGCCTAGGCTGCACCTATGGACTCCTTCTCATTTTGCCTAAAATCAAGGATTGCCCTTGGTAGAGAGTTGATACGGGACATATAAATGGAAGAATGCAAGACAAAAACTTGTCCTTCTATTCTTCCTAGTCCCCATTCAAACTTCCTACGGCATTAGTGTACCATTGCTTCGCCCCCTTGAGAGAGAACAAAAACAATTTCCACATAAGAATTATCTTATGCCATGCCAGGAATGCTTAGGCATGAACATATTTCCTTGAAATCTTGCAGATGGCAAAGTGGGTCTTTGTGATCAAACCCTGAGAAGGGTTGTGCCCGAACCATGGTTTTTCAAACTAGGTGGAGTTCATAGCCGGATGAAATTTTTTGATTTTGAAAAAGAAGATGGCTCTAAGAACTCCCCTTTGAAGCACTAAGGTTTTGAAATGGGTTTGAAGTTGGCTTCATGATATAAAAGGTAAAAGAATAACTATTTTTGGTTTTATGAAAATGAGGGATACAAATACGAGGTTGAACCAGGGTCGGAGAAAATAGCAACCGTTCCCCAGCAACGGCGCCAGAAAGCTTGTTGACGTTTCTTAACGCAATCACCAAGTATGGAGGTTTTAAGTCCATCCCCGGCAATGGCGCCAGAAAGCTTGTTGGTATTTCTTAACGTATGCAGAGAATCTGCAAGCGTACGGAAGTACCATTGTAGCTTTCACCCGGAAGTATTCAGGGTATCATATTTTCCATAGGGAACGGAGGTATTTCTCCTAGCTAGTTCGCCCAAGGAACA
>DXKC01036635.1:0-11823 GCA_031170775.1 Cymbopogon citratus
TCTTATATAGAAATCTAATCTTAATCTACATTGTCTGATTCCAATCAGAGGGACTAAAATCTAAACTGACATAAACCTTATATAGAAATCTAATCTTAATCTACGATGTCCGTTTCTAATTGGTGGGACAAAAATCTTACTGGCATAAATGTTCTAAATTTGTCATTAGATAACCAAACATGCATGCGAAAAACATTTAGATGGAGTCCCTTTCTGTATTTGGGCTTGTATTGCCTTTCTACCACACATATGCTTTCATTGTAAAAACAAATTAATATGGATTTATTAGCCTGCACAAGAACAAATGGGGTACTTGTGTGTGTCATACACATGAACTTCCCTTTAGTTGGATGTTGATGTTGAGTCATCTCTTAAGACCTTTCATCTCTTTGTTCGTAGTTTATTTCAAAATTTTAATGTAATCACACTGATGATATGAACTTGTGGGGTATAGAGGCACCTGTGATTTTAATGGTTGGTTGACAACATGATCATTTGGACTAATGATGCTTGCTAGTATACAAGGTATTTAGTACAATGGGTGCAAGGATGGCCTTAGACAAAAGACATCATGAAGATCAAGGCATCAGCACCTCAAGACATCAAATAAAAAAAGCTCGGACGAGAAGATCTCAATTGTTGCTGATGTATGACTTCTATAGAATATGTTCCATGGGATTGCACTACAAATTGTAACATTCATTATGCTCTCCATATTGATTGCGCTTCCTTTCCCCTGACTTCTACACTTGATCTATTCTCTATCTTTCTAGTCAAAAAAATTACTCTATATGCCTTTTTTTGCTATGGGATTTACCAAGATCAATTGGTTGTGCAATGTTTGTGCCTATGCTACTCATGTTGGCTAGTCAAACTCTCAAGTGGCCAATTGCTAGTACAACCTACTAAAATCATGATCCATGGAAGGAAAGGCAAAGGCCTCCTCGCTGCGAAGATGACGACGGCAAAGAAGGTAGAGAAGGACAAGGCGAAGACAGCCAATGCAAGAAGGCACAAAAGGACAAGGCGAAGAAGGCCGGCTCCTCTGACCCTACTAGCATCTAGGTGAGTCATGGTAGTTCCCCTACTTTCCTTTGATTTGATCTCTCAACGTCAAGTAGGAAGTGCCACTAACCACCATATCTGTGTGCTTGCGCGTGCACTAATACGTGTCATACATTCCAAAGATATTTTGGTTCTTATCTGGCAATTTGTAGTTGAATAGAGCTAATAAAAAGATGATAAGTACTACATGTTATGCATTGACGTTCCTCTTAGTCACTACCAAACTTCAATATGTGCTTGTTGCTGATTCTGACATCATTTCTGGTGAGAGTTTTTTTTTAGAAAAGGTTCTGGTGCAAAGAGTAAGACTGTGCATGCTCTTCTCAGTTGCAACAGCAAATCATTTCTGGTGCCATTGGTTGATTGAGGTGTGGCTGGTCTATATTCTTGCTTTTATTACGATGTTACCAAGACATCCAGAGTTTGTGTTATGCTTAAGCAAGAATTGTTATTCCTATTCTCAGGATATGCTGCCATTTACTGCAAAATTTATGTGTTTTTGAAGTGTTTGAATGTCTCGTTCACTCATTGATCTCTGTAATAATGTACTTCGTATTTGTATGAGCAACAAGTAGCCAACTTTGAGTTCTCTTGATGATTTCAGAAGATGTGTGCAATTTGCCTCAGCTCCATGATGTCTGGTCCGCGGCCTATTAAGCATTGTTCACTACTAAATGCTCGCACAAGTTCCATT
Source organism: Cymbopogon citratus (assembly GCA_031170775.1). Taxonomy (NCBI): domain Eukaryota; kingdom Viridiplantae; phylum Streptophyta; class Magnoliopsida; order Poales; family Poaceae; genus Cymbopogon; species Cymbopogon citratus. Next base: position 1,760 of record DXKC01036635.1, read on the forward strand.
TCAAAACTGCATCTCCTCAAATGTGCTTGGGAGGCCAAGGCCATCAGCCGCTGCTAAGAACCATCAACTACTTGCACACCTTAGCAAGAATTGTTCTTTCATGTTTCTGAGATCTCAAATGCAGCTCATGTACAACTTCTATAGACTAGTCCCTATGATTGGCCCACAATTAATTTTGCACTCTATTTTCTTTCATTTTAACGCAATGTAACATTCATTATTCTCTCTCAATATTTATGGTTGCTTTCTTTCCCCTTTCTGCAAAACTATATCTACTCTCCATACCTTTGTAAAGCACATTGTTTACTACAACGGACCCCCAAGCATGTCGGCCTCTCAGATCCTGTGACACCTTAACCTATTAACTCTTTGTGTGGTCACCGGTCCGCTTCCTCTCCAATCCAGATTCTCTCTCTCCCTTTCAGATCTGGTAACGGTGAGGGCAAGATAAATAGACGGCAAAACACTTGTGTGCCTACCATAATTATGCATATCTAGATAAAAAGGGCTACTTGTGTGTGCCACACACGCAAAATTCCCTTGGGCAGCATGTCACGCCACAGACCCGCCAGAACTCTTTGCATGCCATGCCAACTTCATTGCTGACCCCCCAGCTACCCACCATGCACTACGCTGAAAAAGAACCCGTCAGCATTGGGAGTTCAAGCCAGTGCTAGCCGCTGCCAAGAGGAAGCAGATCTTGATGTTCCCGACACGCTGTCACTGATCGTCAAGGACCCCGACAGCGCCGTTATGTCGGAGCAGGTCGGTCAACAAACATCATTTTGTGTGTGTTAGTTTTTACTGGGTGGATGCAGAATGGTGTAGGATTTAGGAATAGTAGGGCGTGCTCTACTTTGGCGTAATAGGCGGGCGAGGCTAGTTACCTTACATCTTTTTTGTGGTATGCCGCAGATGCAAGATGCGTAAGAGGCATGGTAGAGCACTTTCGGATGGCAATCATGAGCAGGAGGTGTAGAGACAAGTTACATTCCAATTTTCCCAATCTATATCACCTCATGCTTTTTTCTCTCTGACAATGATGCCTTTCCTAAAGGTTAGAGAGGGCTAAAGTCATTGATAGGCTTCCAAGTACCATCTGTTGCTTGCGTGTTCGTCTGGCTAGAATTCCAATTTCATGGTTGAGGTTGAATATGTTCCATGGGATTGGCTCGCCATTAATTTCTGATTCTCCTTTAATTATTTTTTTATAGATTGTAATCTTCATTGATGCACTCCATATTGATTGCGCTTCCTTTGTCCTAACTTCTAAACTTGATCTATTCTCTATCTTTGTAGACAAAAAGAAAATTACTTAGTGTGACTTTTTTCCATGGGGATCTACAAAGATCAATTGGCTGTGCAATGTTTGTGCCTATGCCACTCATATTGGCTAGTCAAACCCTCAAGTGGCCAAATTGGTAGTACAACCTATTGAAATATTGATCCATGGAAGGCAAAGGCCTCCTCGCTGCGAAGATGATCATGGCCAAGAAGGCAGAGAAGGACAAGGCAAAGAAGGCCAAATAGGCACAAAAGGACAAGGAGAAGAAGGCCCATCTCTAGCTCCTTCCATGATAGCATCTAGGTGAGTGATGGTAGTTCCCCTAGTGAAGCCAATGCAGAAGAAAGAAGAGGTCAAGGCTCCTGTCAAGCACACTAATGATACACTAGCCAATCTAAAATCTTATAGAAGAGCCATGGACTTTGTTTTGTCTATGGTGAAAAGTGAACTAGCCAGATCAAACTTGTGTGCTGATACCACATCATATCCATCATTGCGACTCAACTATGGTAGTGACAAGAAGACATCCCATGAAGAGCAGGAGGTGCCAGCTTTGGCATAGAAATATGTTGTCTTCACCAAGCATGCCCAAAGTAAGAAACTTTGATCAATGTTCTCTCCACATCTATTTCCCTTCCCTTCCCCCTACTCCTACACAGATATGTTCTTTATCTTTTCAGAGAAAAGAAAATGACTCTAGATCCCTTTTCTTTGCCATAGGGATCTTGCAAGCTCCAAGATCCCTTGGTTGAATGTTTGTGTGTATGCCACTCTTATTGGTTTATCTCAAACTCTCAAGTGGCCAAATAGTAGCACAACCTACTCAAATCATAATCCATTTAGGCAGGAATCTTAACTATCTGCCGTCCAATTTTATTATGTTTCTGTAGGTGCAAGCTCTAGACTTTTCTACGGAATGAATGACAAGGTGGGCAAGGAAGAAATGGCCTCCTCGCTATGAAGAGGACAACAACGAAGAAGGCGGAGAAGGACAAGGCGAAGAAGACACATCTTTGGCCCCTCTCATTCTATTGAGTGATGGCAATTCCCTATTCCTTTCTCTTTGTATTTTCTCTCCATAAACTGAGCAACTAGTGTAACTTACACTTGTGTGCCTTACAATGCTATCATTTATGTCCCACACACTAAATAATATTCGATTAGCCTTCAAATGGACAAAAAGTTCTACTTGGGTGTGCCACACACAAACCTCCCTTTGGATTTCATAGCCTCTCTCTGTCTCTCTCTCTCTCTCATGCCTTAACCAGTTTGTTACAACCTCATTGAAATATTGAAAGATCATCGTCATTAGGCTTCATACAGATCCAAATAGTGGCTTAAGGAAATCCATCTCATGGTCATGTCCATGGAAGCCTTGAAACTCTAGTTCATTTCTCCAGTTGCTAGCAATATCGCGGTCACAATTCTCCTAGAATTTTGAATCCTAGAAAGTATGAAAGTATACAACTAACATCATTGATGCTTCATATATATTTGACGATCTAAGTGACATGGACTGATGAAGGTGAAGAGAACAGAATCACTACCACTCTAGCTATGACCTTAAGCCTTTGTATGGTTGTTCTAATCCGAAGAAATTGCAATACAAGCGCTCCTAAAACATGCCCCTATGTTTGGAGATGTAGTTCCAAGGCTGAGAAGTGTGTGGGGGACATCGAAAGCCTTGCTACTTCCTGCTTGGAGCTCCACTCCACAGCTAGAATAAACTACAGAGTGATTTCACATTTCATCAGAGCATATGTAGACAGAAGTATCATTTTTGGTGGAGTGTTAATGAGTCATCTTGAATGACAAGAGGAAGTTCTGTAGCAAAGGGATCATCAGGATGAACCATGATGTTGGGATCATCAGGATGAACCATGATGTTGTCTATGTAGTGGGATAGGATGTGCTGGCGGTCGTGTCTCTGCCGCTCTCCATTCCTATGCCCGGGACCATATCCAACTTCAACTTATGCAGGCGCCATCTTCTTGGCATGCCCAACTATTGAATTTTCACAATAGCACTCTAAGTACAACTCCTCCGGCTTGGTTGCCGACAGTGACATGGTGAACTTCCTCGAGAAAGACGACAACACAAAATTCTTGGGATTGGGGCCCATGACATGGGCATGCAGTAGCTGTTCGATGTCGAGCAGGTGCCAGATGAGGTGGTCCAGCGAGCTAGCTACACTTGATGGTGAGCGCCTTGACGCTTCGGCCAGGGTAGCTATAGTCCATTATGAGTGAGCATATGCATGGGCAACATGGGAGGAGAACACCGAGGTGGATGAAGCAAGCACTGAAGAGGGTCAGCTGCTTGAACGAGGCGAAGCTGCCAGTGGCTAGCGGCTTGAACCGTAGGCGAGAGATGCGCAGCTCGATCGAGGTGGTGCGTGAGAAGTAGGGGTAGTACGAAATTCTCATTTTGCTATTTTCACCATATTTATGTTGCATCCTTTTTATTACTTCTACACTAGGTCTATTTTCTTTCTTTCTAGACGAAGGGAAATGACTTTACAACACTTTTTTGCATGGGAACCAGGAGCTCCAAGATCCCTAGGTGGTGCAATGTTTGTGTGTATGCCACTTATATTTGTTTTCAAACTCCCAAGTGGCGAAATAGCAGCACAACTTACTGAAATCATGATCCATTTAGGCATGAATATTAATTGTCACTATCATATTGATTATGTTTCCATAGGCGCAAGATCTAGACTTTTCCATATATTGAATGAAATGGCAGGAGAGGAAGGAAAAGCCATCCTCCCTACAATGACGATGGACAAGAAGGTGGAGTAGGACAAGGAAAGAATGCCCTTCCAGCTCCTCCTGTGCTAGTAGCTAGATGAGTGACGGTTGTTCCCCATGCTTTCCGTTGCTTTTCTCTATCTCTCATCACCAGCAAGGGCCACTTTCCGCCATGCTTATCTATGGTTTTTATGCATCTCTAGTTTATCTATAACACTGCATGTTATTAGCTACGCTACCTTTACACTTGTGTGCTTAATGCACTTATACCTATGCTGTACAAATGAACTAATATGGATTTAGCCTTTGCGAGAAACAAAAGGGCTTGTAGGTTATGATCCTTGGAAGGCAAGGATGGCAAAGGCCTCCTCGCTGCGAAGATGATGATGGGCCAAGAAGATAGAGAAGTATAAGACCAAGAAGGCACAAAAGGACGAGGCGAAGAAAGTCCCATCTCCGGCTCCTTCCATGCTAGCATCTAGGTGAGTGACGATAGTTCCCCTCACTTTCCGTTGATTTTCTCTTTCAACATCAAGTAGGAAGTGCCACTTGTTACCATGCTACCTCTCATTTGTCATACCTTGCTAACTTATTTATAATAACTACTTGTTATTTGTTAGACTAGTTGCTTTTACATTTGTGTGCTTACTGCACTAATATGTGTCATGATTTATTTACCTTACTATTCGAAGTCCTGATTAAGAAAATATAGAGTATTGGAAATTTTAATAAGATTACTATGCTAGTTTTTTTTAGAAAAAGGATTACTATGCTAGTTAAGCTAAAGAGGGTTACATATAGGGTTACATATAGGCCCAAATCGAATCATCGTTGCCCAGCTGTGCGAAATATATAACTAAAGTGTGTGTTCATCATATATTTTACTTGTAATGGTAGGAAAACATACAACAAGAGTAGAACCAATAGTGGTATTTGATAAAATTAAGCTACAGATTGTAAAATTAGTCTATTGGGAATTGGAATATGCATTACATCTTCAAAAGTTACAGAATAATTATGGCACCTTTACCAATTTATATAGGCTATTTAACCCAACAACCCACAATTATAGGAGAGTGCCATTCGCTGACAACACCAGACCAGGTAAAAAAAATGACATTACTACGCCCCAAAATGGAAACAAAGGTGCATAAAGGGGGTACTAACCTTGAAATTTGGAGAAAAGCTATGATGTGGTCCTGAGGATGAGGGCGGCCTCCAGTGTGGCGCTTCTAGTCTGGCCATACCTATGGCTAATCCATGTGCGGGGCCACCAACAGGGGCATCTGGCGCATCCACATCCGCGTGTGTCGCTACCAGAAGGTGCACAGTTCCACCTGTGGCTGATCCATGCATGGATCTGCGAGTAGGAGCGTTTGCTGCACCCACATCTACTCGTCGGAGAGGAAGAAGGTGGCTAGGGTTCTGGCGACCAGCTCGCCAGTCTTAGGGTTTCCATCCCCTCACAAGTGGGCTTAGAATGGGGATTGGGGGGGCACTGCGGTCAAAGATGGAAGTGGGGCGGGGCAACGGGGTAAGGCTGTTGGGGCTGGCAAAGCGGATCTTACTGGGGCCTGTCCTAGGATTAGGGTGGATGGGGATGAGGGGCGGGGGTTGGAGGTAGGTGGCGCAGCGAGCGGCGAGAGCCGCTAGCATCCGGTAGTGGGATCGGGGACGTGGTCCGATGTCGGGCGTGGGTAAGGGATAGGATGAGGACGGCGTGGATCATGATGGAGGTTAGCAGACGAGTGGGGTCACCATGTGGGGGCTGGAGGTGGGCGGCGTGGTGAGGTGGTTGGACACGCTAGGGACTGGTGGTGGATTGCAGGGAGGGGGCGGGCGTGGGGAGGGATAAGAGGACAAGGGAGGCGAATCATGGTGATGAATACGGGGAGGAAGAAGACTTTTGGAGCCAAGTCTCGCGATATTGGGGTCCTTTTTTCCTATTCGTCAGCAACAAGCCGATACCTTTTCTTTGGATTAGATATTTTTCTCATGGGGGAAGTTTGGCAGCGCAACAAGTAGAAAATGGATGGTGCTCCTTAGCATGGTGAATAAATGGACAGCAAGAAAGAACTGAGCACATTGCTATAGCTGATGCTGAAGAAGTGGGGTAGGAGTATACCAGAGCATTTTACACAGGGAGGGGCAAAAAATTCCTGATTATTTCAGACCAAAAAAATCATACCCGGGACCGTCCCACTGGGCAACATGGGCCTCATTTTTTAACCAAGCTTGGACCTTGGTGGGCCACCCGCGCATTTTATATTGTAAATAAATATCTAAAAACAACATATATTTTAGGCCAAACACGGGCCAAGAAATTTTTGTTTGGCAACTAGTGGACTGTGCCCAGGCCTTACTCATTGGGCTCGGGACAGGCTCAATTTGGTTGGGTATAGATAGGATATCCCTTGAAAGAGTAGTAGACGAATCCATTGCTAGTTGGCTCAAAAAAATCCATTGCTAGTTTTGAAATGAAAGATTTGTGTAGTTGTGAAATCGATAAACCCAAACCTGTGTATCCTGGCCTAGATTGTTGCATGTTCAGTTAGCCTAGGAAACCGTGCCTATTACTCTATGGGCGTGTTTGATATGGGCCAAAAACCCCTGGCCGAGCCCTCCAGATGCAACTCTTCGTCTTTGATTCATTTGACCCAGTTTTCGGCCAAGCCCATGAGATGTAAATTTCCTTCTCTCGGCTCCCTAGAAACGCAAGCGAGGTTCCGTTTCCCGGTGGCCAGGCTCGCTCGAGCGCGTCAGCGCCTCGCGGCAACGCTTGGGTGACCTTCGGTGGTTCGGTCACCTCCGCACGCCTCTCAGCTCGTCGCCGCCCAATCCACCACAATCTCTTGTTTGTTTTTCCTTCACGAAGTACGAGATGAATCTCAGGCTGGCAGCAAGCTTATCACGTTCTTGTGCCCTGGTTGATAGTATATTTAAAGAGAGATCAATGTTGATCTATGGCGTAGTTGTTAAATGGACCCACAATTTGTATTCCTGTGTTTCAAACACCACTCAAATAAAATTCTAAGTTTTTCATTGTATTCCTCTCTCTTTCCTGCAATTTTCTCCATTCTTTTCTTTTTTATTCCTTCTTTCCAAATAGGCCCATATGTGGCCCAGTGAAAAACAATCAAGAGCCCAGAAAGGAAACTCTCGCCTCCATATGGCCCAATGAAAAATAAAATAGTGTTGTGCAGGAATCACGGTGGCTCTGCTCAAACAAAAATAATAATAATCATGGTGGCAGGGCAGGCGATGATAGTTAAACTACAATGATCGTGAAATGTTTTTCTTAACCTATGTAAGAGCTAGTTTGGTAATTATCAAAAGAAGCTTATTCTAGCTCTTGTTGTCAATTCAAGAAGCTTCTCTGTTAGAGCTAAACTTCGAAAATATTTGGCAAAAATGGCTTAGGTAAATTATTACAATTTGTGTCAAGTTTGTGAACTGAAGGTCAAGAGAGTTATGTTTTGTAGCTCCACCCTCCTCTGCACTTCAACAAAGTCGTTTTTTGGATGGTCGTTTGGTATGGCTTTGACCGAAGCCATGCCAAATGAACCATAAATCTCTTATTTAATATAAGTAAGAGCATCTCATACGGTTGCTCTTAAACCCACTTTCTAAGTCCTTATTCAGAGAGCTATTCCAATAAAAATCACTCTATATCTCTCCATATTCTTTTCATAAGGTTTTTTCTTGTTTGGCACTTTGGAGAGCCAGCTTCACTTTCTATGTTTGCGAGCGAGAAAGCAAGAATAGAGGGTGAGAATATTTGAACATCTAGCAAAAAAATGTCAGAGAGATTTTTTTTAACAAAATTGCTAATCTTATCAATATGCAATAATGATTTTTTTATATATTTTTTGTGGCTCTGATAGACTCAAGAAATTTTGTCCTCTATACTCAACTTATGAATTTTTGTGACTCATGTCTTGTATTAGAGAGCCATGAAACCTACTTTGGAGAGCGAGAAGGATGGTTTGAAAGAGCAGAAAAGCTGGAGAATGATAGCATTCTTTTAGTTTATTTTCAGTTTTTTTTTTGGTAAAGAGCCATGTCCTGGCCAATGCCTTTTTACTAAAAGTTTTACAGCCTGTGTAACTTCGTGTTTCATGCCATGGTTCTAGGTGTGACTAAATGGGCCATGGGCCGACCGTTCCAAGAAGGAAAAAGTCCACTTTTCCTCCCTAAAGTATTGCGAAAGTTTGATTTTTCCTCCCTGAATCGTAAAAATGGATAACTTACCTCTCTCAACTTTTCAGTCGGTGCATTTTACCTCTCTCGAGTGGTTTTGAAAGTGGTTTTGTCTTTTTCTTTTTATTTATTTTGGCTGAATTTTTGAAAAATCATAATAAATCAAAGAAAAATCATAAAATGGGAAATCCAATTTTGTTAGACTCCACGTGACTAAATCTACGCATTGAACATATAATATCATATGCTTTAGTATAAAGTTTTTTTCTATAGATTTAGTTTTGTAATTAAATTATAATAATTCAACTCTACATTATGTGTGGTCCAATTGTAGTGAATTTTTTATGGTGACCTACTTATTGTATGCTTGAACTTTAATAAAATTTTCATACTCATGTGCTACACTCATGTGCAGTCCAAAAGATTTGGATTTTCTATTTTATGATTTTTCTTTAATTTATTATGATTTTTAAAAAAATTCAGCCGAAATAAATAAAAAGAAAAAGACAAAACCACCTTCAAAACCACTCGAGGGAGGTAAAATGCACCGACTAAAAAGTCAAGGGAGATAAGTTTTCCAGTTTTACAGTTCAGGGAGGAAAACCAAACTTTCGTGATAGTTGTTGAGGAAAAGTGGACTTTTTCCTTCCAAGAATTTCATCACGTCTAAGCCCTAGTGCGCAAGCCAATGGCCTGCAAAACCATGCATAACAGCCCATTTAGTTGCACAATAAGGGGAAGGGCCGTGGGCTGGGCATGACCGAAATAGAAACATCTTTGAAATTTGTTGAATAAAAAAACTAGTATCGCAATATTATTGTTGCTAAAAAAAACTAGTATCGCAATATTATCGCAACATTTTTTAGCAGAAATATTATTGTTGGCTCAAAAAACACAATATTATTACATTTATATTTATTAAATAAAAAGTCAGTGATGGCCATTTAGTTTATCTTTCTGGAGCTATACCGAATTGGAAAATGCCAAAGAGTATTTCTGTGAGATGAACGAGCGAGAAATGAGAAACGTCCCCTCTTGCCACAATGCAGTGTTGTTCTTCGCTTCTCTCTCTTTGCCACCAAAATTTGAAGCGATTTAATGCTAACTTTTGCCCATGGAAAAGATACCTTAACAACCAGTGTACTCCTAAATTCTAGACAGGTCCCAAATCATTTGCTGTCATCTTCAATTCCTTTGTGCATAGCATTGCTCTCACCGTCTCGGCAAAAGTGGTTTGTCATGGAACACTCGTTTGTATCCTCCACTAGCACCACCGTCGTACCTGTGACGAAATAAAGCTGATGAATGAAAGCTTTTATCGCTCATCGATCGATTCAGTCCATACATCTCTCTCTTCTGTTGTGATGTCCATGCATCATGCAGACAGAGGCAGGCATGCTTCTTTTTTCTCTTTTAATTCCTTTTCTGAAAGCAAACCGTGTGGTTAATGTATCTCTTCTAAAGGCCAATTCGTGGCTGTTAATAAAGTGCTAATGTATTCAACAAATAGTGTTGCAGATTTCAGAATCTGCTGCACGCCTGCACTGTCGGGAATATAGTCTGGATCAGCGTGTTCTTGTGGTTACCGTTGCATTGCATCCATGTGTGATTTGATTGTTTCTTCTCACTCTGATTTTGGTTATCTGGAAATCCTTCTTGGTTAATACAAGAGAGCAAGCATATCCCTGGAATCTGCTCTCTTCTTGGCTAAAATATCCTTGGAATCACTTACGAGCACGGCACTGACTGCGATTTTTCAATGGTACACATTACTGACACAGATAAATGTTATGTACATATATGTATCTCAGTACATGACTGCCTGATGG
>DXKC01036638.1:0-14468 GCA_031170775.1 Cymbopogon citratus
TTTTGTTTCTTTGAGGACCAAGAAACTAGAGATCTTCCCAACAATTGACATGTGCCACTAGTGCTCTTTCTATCAATTTTGCAACCGGCATAGTCGGAGTCCGAATATCCAACCATTTCAAAACTTGACCCCTTGGGATACCATAAGCCAACATCTTGAGTGCCCTTCAAATATCTCAATATTCTCTTGGCCGCCATCAAGTGACTTTCTCTTGGTGATGCTTGGTATCTTGCACACATGCACACACTAAACATCACATCAGGCCTAGAAGCGGTGACATAAAGCAAGCTTCCAATCATTGACCGATAGAGCTTTTGATCAACCATGTTGCCACTATCAACAAGATCCAATCCACCATTGGTGCCCATAGGTGTGCTAATTGGTTTAGCATCTTGTAAGCCAAACTTCTTGATCATGTCCTTGATGTACTTGCCATGACTAACAAATGTGCCATTCTTCATTTGCTTGATTTGAAGTCCAAGGAAGTAACTAAGCTCTCCAAGCATAAATATTTCAAACTCACTTGCCATAATTTTTGCAAACTCCTCACAAAAATCTTGATTGGTTGAGCCAAAAATAATATCATCAACATAGATTTGCAACACAAACAAGTCTTCTCCAATCTTCTTGGTAAATAGAGTGGTGTCCACCTTTCCCATCTTGAACCCTTTAGAGATGAGAAAATCTCTCAACCTCTCATACCATGCTCTAGGTGCTTGTTTCAATCCATACAATGCCTTCTTGAGCTTGTAAACATGGTTGGGCTTTTTTTCATCTTCAAAACCGGGAGGTTGCTCAACATACACCAATTCATTGATAAACCCATTGAGAAATGCACTCTTCACATCCATTTGATATAGCTTGATGTTGTGGGCACAAGCATAGGCTAATAAGATTCTAATTGCCTCCAATCTTGCAGCCGGTGCATAAGTCTCTCCAAAGTCAAGACCCTCAACTTGAGTGTATCCTTGTGCTACCAATCTTGCTTTGTTTCTCACCACTAAGCCATCTTGATCTTGCTTATTCTTAAAGACCCATTTGGTGCCAATTACATTGTAGTTCTTCGGCCTCTCAACAAGCTCCTAAACTTGATTTCTTGTGAAGTTGTTTATCTCTTCATGCATAGCATTAACCCAATCAGCATCCTTCAAAGCATCTTGTATCTTGGTTGGCTCTATAAATGATACAAAAGAATAGTGCTCACAAATAGTAGCCAATCTTGATCTAGTTTGCACCCCTCTTTGAATATCACCAATGATATGATCTAGAGGGTGATCTCTTGCAACATTGGTTGGTTGGAGTACTTGGAGTTGATTGCTTGAGCTAGCTTGTCCTTGATCTTGATCATCATGTTGAGTTCTACTAGTGCTTGCTTGATTTGTGTCAATGTGAACATCTTGACTAGTCATTTGAACTTCATCATCATCATCAACTTGCCTTGGCCGAATGTCACCAATGTCCATGTTCTTCATTGCACTTGACAATTTATCTCCCCCTACATCATCATGATTTAGGGCCTCATTTTGAGATCCTTGTGTCTCATCAAACTCTACATCATGGACTTCCTCCAAAGTGCCATTTGCCAAATTCCAAAGTCTATATGCCTTGCTAGTGGTGGAATATCCAAGTAGGAAACCCTCATTACATTTCTTGTCAAACTTGCCAAGTCTTGTGCCTTTCTTGAGGATGTAGCATTTGCACCCAAAGACTCTAAAGTATGCAATATTGGGCTTTTTCCATTCAATAGCTCAGATGGTGTCTTCTCATGCATCCCATGGCAATTGAGTCGGTTGCTAGAGTAGCAAGCCGTGTTGATTGCATCACACCAAAACCTTTGGCTAACATTGTATTCACTAAGCATTGTTCTTGCCATGTCAATTAAGGTTCTATTCTTCCTCTCAACTACACCATTAGATTGGGGAGTATAGGTTGGTGAGAATTGATGTCCAATCCCAAGCTCATCACATAAATCTTCAATTCTTGTGTTCTTGAACTCACTCCCATTGTCACTTCTAATCTTCTTGATGGTGGTCTCAAACTCATTTTGTACTCTCTTGACAAATAATTTAAATAGATCATAGACTTCACTCTTGTCATAGAGAAAGAACACCCAAGTGTATCTAGTGTAGTCATCCACAATCACAAAACCATACTTGTAGCCACCAATACTTCTATATGTTGTTGGCCCAAACAAGTCCATGTGCAATAGCTCAAATGCCTTCAAAGTGCTCATTTCATTCTTTTTTGGATGTGGTTTTCCATGTTGTTTGCCAGCTTGACATGCACTACATGGTCTATGTTTCTCAAATGTAACATCCTTCAAGCCTCTAACCAAGTCATGCCTCACTAGCTTGTTCAATTGCTTCATCCCAACATGACCAAGCCTTCTATGCCATAACCATCCCATGCTAGACTTACTAAGCAAGCAAGATGAATGTTGAGCATCACTAGCATTGAAGTCAACCAAGTACAAGCTTCCATGCCAAAATCCCTTGAATATCAAGCTTGAATCATCTTCACTTATGACTTCAACATCATCCTTTCCAAAGATGCACTTGTAGCCAAGATCACACAATTGTGACACTGACATGAGATTGAAGTCCAAACTCTCAACTAGCAACACATTGGAGATACTCATGTCATTGGATATAGCAATCTTTCCATTTTCCATGACCTTGCCTTTCTTGTTGTTGCCAAATGTGATAGCATCAAAACCACCATTGTCACTTGTATCAATTGACTTGAACATACAAGAATCCCCGGTCATATGTTGAGTGCACCCACTATCAAGCACCCAATGCCTTCCTCCAGCTTTGTAATTGACCTACAAAAGGAGATCAATTACTTTTTGGTATCCAAACTTTCTTAGGTCCTCCAAGGTTAGTTACCAAGCTCTTTGGTACCCTTATGGCTTTCTTCTTTGAGCCCATCCATGGTGCACCAATGAACTTAGCTTTCACACCATTAGTTTCCTTAGAAAGAACATAGAATGAGTCAAACTTAATTGTGGATACACTTTATTGCTTGTTCATGCACTTTTGCTCCATATGACCAACTTGCTTGCAACTTTTGCAATAATTACCATTGCTTTTCACAAAACTAGTCTTGTGATCAACAAAGGCAGCCTTGCCTTTCTTGGAGGTATAGCCCAACCCCTCTTTGTAGAGAGAAGCTCTTTGGCTACCAAGCACATAAGCAAGCAGTCCTCACCACCATAAGCCTTGGCTAAGGTGAGATTGAGCTTAGCAACCTCCTTCTTGAGAGTCTCATTCTCAACCATTAGTGTGGAATCATAAGTGAATCCCTCACTAGTAGATGAGCTAGTAGTGGAAGTGCTATAAGAAGGGTTAGTAGGAGCAACAACAATAGGCTTATAAAAAGTTTCACTTATTATGTCACAAGTTGAGCCTATGTTGCAAGTTTTAGCCTTCTCAACCTTAGGTGGCACACCTTTAAGTTGGTCACCTAGAGAGGAATGAGCTTTCTCAAGCTTGGTGTGAGCCTTTTGGAGCTTCTTATGGTCTTCCTCTAGACTCTCATAAGATGCTCTAAGCTCCTCAAGTTCTGGCTTGAGGCTTTTCTTCTCCTCAAGCAATCCCTTGCACTCCTTCCTAGTGGCCTTGTAAGCATTTTTACAATCTTCAAACATGATAATGAGTTCTCTTTTAGTGGGTTCATCAAGTTCACTATCACTATCACTATCATGTTCACTTTCGGTGTCGGAATCAACCTTTGAGGCCTTAGCCATGAAGCATGTAGATGGAGCATCGAAAAGTGAGATCATCTCTTTGATTGCAATGCTAACGTGCCCCTTCTTCTTGCTCCTCCTATCTTCCTCTTCATCATCACTTGAGGAAGCCTCACTTTCTCATGTAGCAACAAGAGATTCATTCTTCTTCTTCTTTTGAGAAGCTTCTTCTTTTTCTTGCTTCTTCTTTTGCTTCTTTCTCTCTTTGTTGATAGCATCTTCATCATCACTATCATAAGAGCATTTGGCAATTAGATGATCCTTGCTATGGCATCTAAAGCACTTCATGCTATGCTCACTCTTCTTGGAAGAGGATGAAGACTTCTTCTTCCCTCTCCGGTAGCCCCTCTTCTTCATGAGCTTGCCCATCTTGACAAAGAGAGCACTCAATTCATCTTCATTGCAATCATCATCCTCATTGCTTGAGCTTTCTTCTTCACATGATGATTCTTACTTCTTCTTGCCCTTACTCTTGGATGATGCGGCCTTGAATGCCATGCTCTTCTTCTTGTCATCATCCTTCTTCTCACTTTCCTTCTTCATCTTATTCATCATCTCTTCCTTCTTATGGTCCTCTCTAAACTCATCATCGGCCATGATCTCTTGAAGGACTTGATTTGGAGTTGGGTTGTCCTTCATTGTAGTCTTGACCATGACGGTGATCAAGGTGTCAAATCTCTTGGGTAAGCATCTTAAGAACTTTGTAGAGAATTGACTATCCTTCACTTCCTCACCAAGTGCCTTGAGATCATTGACAATGACTTGCAATCTATGGAACATCTCCAGCACACTCTCATCATCCTTCATCTTGAAGCTTGAAAACTTCTTTTGTAGCATGTAAGCTCTTGCGGTCTTGACACTAGCGGTGCCCTCGAACGACTCAATAAGCTTTGCCCAAATCTCATGTGCATCTTCAAGATTCTTGATGATCTTAAAGGTCTTGTCATCTAGAGCTTCATGAAAGGTGCTCACGGCTATGTCATTGTATTGGAGCTTCTTTTCCTCAATCATTGTGGGAGCATCCTTGTTTACAACCTCAAACTTTGTCTCCGTCACCTTCCATACCTCTCTATTGATTGACTTGAGGTGACCTGCCATTTTCACCTTCCAATAGGCAAAATTTGCGCCATCGAAAGGTGGTGCCTTCTTGGTATTGTTGATGTGCAAAGATAATGCCATTTCTTCACCGAAGGTTGTTAGACCTCAAACAAACGGTGCCTCGGCTCCGATACCACTTGAAAGGTCCTAAATGGCTAGAGGGGGGTGAATAGCCTATAAAAACTTCTTGCAAAGCACTTAAACAAACTTGTTAGTACTTAATGAGGCGAAGCTTTTCTAGCACTAGCTCAACTAAGCTATGCAAGCCACCTACATAATTCTAGCAAGAGGCTAAAGTCTCTAGTCACACCAATAAACTAGGTCGCTACCTTACTACTAGAGAGCAAGAACTACAACTACTAGAGCTAAGCTACACTACAACTAGAGCTACACAAGCTAGAACACAAAGGTAACAGGAAAGAGGATTCGAGAGATTATACCACCCTTGTAGAGGTAGTGAGCCAAACAATCACAATAGAGAAGCCTCGGTCATCAAAGATGACACAATGATTTAGACTGAGGTTCACTTGCTTTCCGGGAAGCTACGTCCTCGTTATGGCGATACACTCACTTGGAGATGTGCCTGATTAATGGCGTCTCTTAGCCAATCCCATAGCTAGGGCGGCACAATCAACACAAGATGAGGATCCTCCAAGTCACGAGCAATCCACTAGAGTAGCCAATTGCGATCTCCCACGGGGAAGGCTCAAGAACCCCTCACAAATCCACCGATGTGGCCTCGAACAAGTCTCCCACTCGAGCTCAACACCGCTGCTGCTCCAAGCCATCTAGAGTGACGGGAATCACCCAAGAGTAACAAGAAATCTGCAGCAATCATGAAGAACAAGTGCCTCTAGATGCAAACTCTAAGCAAATGCACTTGAATCTAAATCAATCTCACTTTAGATGCTCAATCAAGTCAAGAGATGAGTGGAGGGGAGTCTCTCTAGCTCAAAGGATTCGCAAGAGTGTTAGAATGGGCAAGAGTTGCTCCCCAATGCTGGACACCTTCTATTTATAAGCACAACCCCGAAATCCAACCGTTACGATTGAAAACAGCACCGTCGGGGTCGTCGGACGCGTCCCTCGCTCACCGCCGGACGCGTCTGGCGCGCTCAACTTCAAAACCACGCGCGGTCGACCAGCCGACCGTTGGCACGTCCGGCCAGCATCCGACGCTGCACCACCAGACGGGTCCGCCGGTCCGGCCAGCCAATAGGCTCTCTGTGAAGCATCCGACGCTCCGCCGGACGCGTCCGGCGCACACAGAGTGCCACCACGCCTCCACAACGCATCCGGCGCCTCCCCAATGTGTCCGGCGCCTCCACAATGCGTCTGACCGAAAACTCGCATCCGGCATGCACCGCCGGACGCGTCCTGTTGATGAGGAAATCCTACCAGCACACTAATATGGCCCTGGCAAGAATCGAAGAGCAGAGGGACGCTCCGTGATTCTCAAGACCTCGCAGGCAGTGCTGATCCACCGAGAGAAGCGTGCCAGCCAACTTGACCTGCAGTTGACAAGGAGACAAACGAGATCAAATGTTGGAACCTGCCGATGTGATTCCAGACAGTTCCAGAATGTGTGGCTAGCATAGCCGATTGAATAAGGAAACTAACTAGAGAGTTAGCTCCATGCAGTGTAATTATAATAAAGATAAAGATGTAAACAGAACAGGCTATAAAAATATGTAAATCTTAGTGCAAGTTCATTAGCCGATCATGTTTAATCATTATCAGATCTTAAGCAGATAGCGTGCAAATAACATCATCAACTAGACAAAATCTAGCTGATACAAGCATCCTATTCGTGAAAGCATAACTAGATTGGCTAAATAGCCGATACAGGGTCCATGAGGTAGAAATAGAAATAAACGAGCAGATCCATCTCAACCTAAGACTGGTCTCGAAGGCCCGTGGTCTTAGATCTACCTTCAGCAACTTCGTCTAAACTATTCGTGAAAGCATAACTGGATAGGCTGGATAGCCGATACAGGGTCCATGAGGCAGGAATAGAAATAAACAAGCAGATCCATCTCAACCTAAGACTGGTCTCGAAGGCCCGTGGTCATTAGGTCAACCTTCAGCAACTTCATCTAAATCTAACCCACAACACGTAAAGTATAACTAGATCGGCTAAATAGCCGATACAGGGTCCATGAGGCAGGAATAAAAATAAACAAGCAAATTCATCTCAACCTAAGACTGGTCTCAAAGGCCTGTGGTCATTAGGTCAACCTTCAGCAACTTTATCTAAATCTAACCCACAACACGTAACGATCAAGATTAGACAGGGATTGGCCGATAGAAGCACGATTCAAGCATAAAATAGATTTAAACATGATAATCTCTTGAATTTAACAGAAGATGACCAAATCTACCTAATCTTAGATCGGACAATGATATTGTTATATTGAATAAATCATTAAGAACAGACAATATCGATAACTTGATGAATCTACAGGCTTGCCAAAGCTAATAGAGCCGATAACTTGCAATATTCATAGATAGACTGCGACGCCGCTCTCCACAGAACAATGCAAACAACCCATCTAGAATACTACGGGTTTTGATAATACTTACCAACAAGCCGACGCCGCTCTCCACGGACAATACACACCTGCTCAAAAGGTCTCGTCAAATCTACGTTACGTTACTCCTACTCCTACTCCTAGGGGGTACGGTGTGATAGCCGGTTTTGTGTATTGATCGTGATGATGAATATTACAATGGCAGGGGCTTTATATTTATAGCCTAGGCAAATAAGAGTTCTGATATGAAAATAACTAAAACTATGGAGATATAGATAACTTGGACTCCAATCTTTCCCTTCTTGGTGAAGTCCGACGTGTCTTTCCTTCTTAGCCGACACGGATGCGGTTTCTTCCAAATCCTGCGTTTAGCCGATACGCTTGTCACGATGCTTGATTTGGCTTTCCTTTGTCTTGATAGCCTTCCTTTGCCTTGACTAACCATTGCCACATCAGCTTCAATCCTTTCTGACACCTGGTCCTACACATAATATTCTCCGTGCCAAATTTCGGTGTCAACACATGCCCCCAATTTTGGGATAAAACTTGCTTTTATTCCAAAATTTGAGCTCTTTTCTTCTCTTCTTTGCCGATCACTCGATGTATCCGAGATGAATCATTTCACTGTTCATTTAAAATATTATATCCTGATTCTCTTCCCTTTTGGCATCTTTCAGTAATAAATGCAATTACCTTTCCTACCTACCACTATTCCAAACTCCTCCTTCTTTGTCCTGTTCTAAGAAAACCCCACTCCGTCATGGCGAAGGGACGTCGAAACAGGCGTTTTTCTGGAGAAGAAGAGGCAGATTCGCATCAATCTCGCCGGTAAGCTTGCTGGATTTCCTTTCTTCCGTATTTTTCTTATTTTTGCATTCTGCCGATAGTTCTTCATTCTTCCCCTTTTATCAGTCATATCAGAGGAACTATCAGCCCTTCGATTGCTACTGCTGTTCCTGTACTTACATCATCATCTGATTCTTTTGCGCCGCGAACAAGATCAGTCCATATAAGTGATCTGCAAACTGATGAATATATAGCTGAATCTGAATATTCGGCAAATGTGGCTCCTCATTGTTCTCAGTCTCTTTCTTTCGTTCAAAGAGATCTCGAAGAAAAGAAGAGAACAATAGATATTCTTCTTGAACAGCAGACCATGCTTGTTTCTAGGATCTCTGGTAAATATATTCTTCTTGGAATTTTTTCTGCATATTCTTTTCATATCAGCAATCAATATCCTCAAACATTGATTTCTCTGTAGATCTGACCTCCCAGCTCGAGGGTTTGCAACTGAATGGAACCAATGCTGCAAATTCTGTAAATGCTCCTGGTCAAGATCTTTTTGAGAGAGTTGGCAATATTTCTTTTCGGACTCATAGAATAGCCTCTTATGGAGTCAGAGTTGGTGCTGTTTATGCTCTTGCTGCGGCCCAGGCTTATACAGGTACCAGCATGCTTGGTCTTGCAATAAATCTCCCAGATATCAATGAAGTGCTGATGCAAGATCCTGGCATTATTGAAGATGTGGCAGCAGACATAGCTAATAAACTTGACCCAATAGATATAATCAAGTATGCTTGAGGAAACTCTGAGTTGAATGTTGCTCTCTTTTGTATGTAAAATAGAGTGTTCTACTGTCAACATCTTTTCTGTGATCATTTCTTTTGTTTCCTGAACCTCTGATGTAGACCCTGTAATATAACTTATTCGGCATGGGCAAGGAAAACAATCAGCCGATCTAAATTTGTTTTGGAGATGGAAGTCTGATATCTAAATTCAGATCAGCTTGGTATGCAAACTCATAACTTTGTATAATATCTCTTGTGTGGGCCTACGATCTTTCTGGAATCTGTTTTGTTGAAAATCCTTGAATGATTTCTTTTGCTTTCTTCAGTTTCCAGAAGCAGTATATCTTATCGGCTACTCAGCCGATCCATCTTTCTACTGTACTAGATGGAACTGATTTAGTGATCTGTTTCTTACCGTTCGTATTTGATCTGATGGTCCAAATACGCCTGACTCTTTGCCTTCCTGCTTTCTTGCTATAAAATAACTGCTAAGGCAAGTAGAATCAATTCACCAGCCGTCTGTCTTTCAAGTTTCCCTCTCAAGAAAACCCTTCTTCTTCCCCCTTTTGAACAGTACAAACCTAGCAATGGCGGACGATCGTGGCAAACACCCTGCAGATATAAGTGATGATGAACTCTGGCAATCCATGCGCCAGCGTAGGAGGTAAACGATCCTCAACTTGTATCCTTTCAATCGGTTTTTCTTAGATTCGATCCATTGATTTCTTTGAAACTGTTCATAAGCAACTTGAAAATATTTTGAATCCTGACGGCACTGGTCCATCAAATGCTCCACCATCGGCTTCGGCCGCATCTGCTGCATCAGCTGTTCCACCACCAGTGTTGCCGTTGGCACCTCCAGCGGCATTAACTTCTCCTCCTCTATCACCGGCAGTGGAGGAAGATCTTTATTCTGACGCCGAATCTAAGAATTCGGTGGAAATATTAATAAACCGCTATAGAGCGGAGAAGAATGTCCTCATTGAGTTCCAACAAGTGCTAGATCGCACCTAGCAGGCCCTTGAAGATAGGGAGGCATCTTTGAGGGTAGCGATGGAGCAAAGGGTGGCTGCTGATGCCCAAGTCACCAGTGCGTTCTTCCAACGTCCTTTCAATTCATCTTTAATCTCTAATCTCAGATGCATGACTCCTTGATTTTCTATTTCTTTTCTTCAGGTTTGACAGTGTGCTTCGAAGCACTGTAGCAGGCTGCCAATGAAGCTGCTGCTTCTGTCAATGCCCAGGGCGACGGCATTATGGAGCGATTGGGACAAATCCTCCCCAGGGCCAATGAGATTGCTCTTTATGGTGTTCGTCATGGAGCTACACGCGCACTGGCTGCTGCTCAGGAAGTCACCGGCCAGAACTTGCTTGGCCTCAATACCAATCTTCCAGAAGTGATGGAGGCCATGGAGAAGCATGCTGATGAATTTGAAGCAGTAGCAGAAGATATAGCTGATGGAGTAGTCTCTGCCAATGTAGTGAACAATGTGTTCAATCTGTAAAACTCCTGAGGCAAATAAACCTTGTAAAAATCTCTATAAATATAATGCAGTTTCCTTTTTAGTTTATCTTTCTCAGTATGTCTCTAAAACTGATCCATCGAGATCTGCTCAAAACACCATTTTTTTTATGTTTTTTGCACTAAAGGCAATACATATCGTATTGGCTCTTGCCCTGATTATAGGACTTGTATTTTTGTTCTAAAGGCGATACATCTGTATCGGCTGTCTTACAAGCCAGAGTGTATAACAACTTGGCTAACAAAATATGTTAAGTGTACAATCCATAACAATCTAGGATTGTTAATGAACTAATACTATAAGCTAAAATCCAAACTCTTCAATCCTTTCTGCATCGGCCAGAAATATTTTCTTTTCAAACCATAGATCTGATAGCTGATACAGAAGTCTCCCTTATCTCGATCAGAAACCTTTTTGTGAGCCAATGATCCTGATCAGCTGTTGGTTCTCATCTTAGCATCTGATGAAACCTCCTCCGTGTATCCTGCCAGAGAAGCACTGAACTCCTTCAAAATTCCAATCAGCAGACCCAGCCAGCGCAACCCCAGTAGTCGAATCTCCTTGGACGACTTCTGTTCTATCCCCAATCCATTGGGTCAAAGTCTGATACATTGTTGAAGGAATGCAACAGTTAGCATGAATCCAATCTCGTCCAAGTAATAAGCTATAGGTCTCAGAAGTATCAACCACAAAAAAAAGTGGTCGGCAGACTCTTGCTTCCAATGGTCAACTCAACAGTGATAGCACCTTTGGTGTTGGATATGTTGCCACTGAAATCCGAAAGCTTCATGTCTGTCTGACTCAAATCCTCTTCAATCTTGCCAAGTTTCCTGAATGTGGTGTATGGCATAAGATTGACCGAAGCTCCACCATCAACCAACATCCATGTCAATGGTTTGCCATCAACAAGTCCTTTCAAGTACAATGCCTTCATATGCAGATACTTTTGAGGCTTCTCAAATGTGGCCTTCTCGGTTTCATAGATCCATTGGCACACACCTTCATCATCTGAATCCTCCGATTTGCCATCATCATCCCTCTCTCTGTAAGCACTGAATTCTGCAGGCAACATAAAGATGGTTGCAATAGCAGCCAATACTTTTTGTTTACCTTTATCGGCTGTTTGCTTGGCTTGCCAGACTTGAGCTTTCCTCTTCTTCTCTTGTTTTTCATCATTCCTCAAGCGTTGGACTCTTCTCTTCTGGCTCCTGGTCAACCCTCCTGGGCGCCACTGACCTTCTTGCCAAGCATGCTCTGGTTCTTGTTCTTCTTCACAATTGACCATCTCCTGATCGGCAACTCCTTTGCCAGATTGATCATGAAGTCGGTACTCATTATTTTTTATGCGCCGACCCAAACGCTCATGGATAGGTCGGCGGTTGGTTGTTCCTTGCCTGTACTCTTGATATTGATTACTGCATTCAAGACAATTACGGAGTGTAGACAATTTCAAGCCTTCATTCCAACAATGTCTGAAGAAAGGGCAATGCCAATGGGACTGATTCTCTTCCCTGATCCTTCTTTCTTCTTCATGGTGGCATCTATACTCTTCTTCCTCAAGCCACTGCTGATAATCTCTTGCACGACGAAGCTAATCTTTCTCTTTCTTGCGTTGCCACTTGTTCAACAGGACCCGAACAGTGGGACGCCTTCGCTCATCAGCCTTGGAAGATCAGACTGCTCCAATTGATGCTTCGTCTTCAGCTCCTTATACTCTTTAGCCAATATATGTTTCTCAGAGTCAACAGTACCAGCTTTCTTGGCTTTGTCAGAAGTAAGTACCTTGAATTTGCCTAACGTAGCCACCATGTTGGTAGGGAAAGGATGCCCATCTACCCACATGCTCTTCTCAATACCAATCCTCCCTTTGTTGATTGCTCTCTGGATATAATCTCTGAAGACCTTGCAATCGTTAGTGTTGTGAGTGGGAGAATTGTGAAACTTGCGATACTTCATCTTCTTGACCTCCTCGGTCGATGGAATTTTGTGGTTCCCAGTCAGCCTAATCTATCCATGTCTCAGTAACATGTTGAAAATCTCATTATCTTTGTTGATGTCAAAGCTATATCCATTATTTCCCTGGTTATCCTTGGCCTTAGCCCATGGCATACTCTCTGTGTTGCCCCAGGTCCACTCGACAGCTGCTACTTCGTCTTCGGCACCCTCTTCTTCTACTATACTCTCTTGAAGATATGAAGCATAGAGCCCTTCAATTGTTGCAGCCTTTTGAGGCAGCTTGCCATGACAATTGAAGCCAAACCTGTTATCCAGGCTAGCTATCTTCCTTGATAGTGCAGCCAAACTAGCATGATCAGAGCCAATCCTTTCTCTAAGAACTGGCAATAATCCAGAGACAGCAATATCAACCAGGTCCTTATCAGATAGAACCAAAGAATAGCACTGGTTCCTGACTTCTCTGAATCTCTGCAAGAAGCTCGATCCCAACTCATTATATCCCTGCTTGAGAGCAATGAGATCGGCTATTCCCTTCTCTGTCATACCTGAATCAAAGTATTGGTGGAACCTTGTCTCCAGGTCTTCCCATGTTAGAATAGACTCATATGGCAATGAAGCAAACCATGAAAAAGCTGCTCCAGACAATGACAGAGGAAAGAACCGAATCCTGAACACCGGTTCATCAATCAACTCCCCCAACTGAATCAAGTACTAGCTTATATGCTCCATGGTGGAGGTCTCACCGTTGCCAGTAAACTTGATGAATGCTGGTATCTTGTACTTCAGGGGTAAAGTCATCTGGTCGTACCACTCCGGATATGGCTTCCTGTATGTAAGTGTAGAGTTATTTGGCTTGATGCTAAACTGCCTCTGAACCAAATCGGCAACTTGTCCCATGAGCTGATTGATGTGTGGGGACTGAAAATTCTGACCTCCATGAGTCAAGTATTGCTGCTGAGGCCGTTGCTGACCTCCCGAGTATTGATTGGGAGCATAATACTCTGACTCATAATGATAGCCAAAAGGTAACTCTCCTCCTGGCAGAAGCTTCCCCTGGTAAGATGGAGCACCAGGTTCCTTGATGATCTTCTTTCCATAGCAAATATTTTTTTGTAGCCGATGGATATCCTCCATAGTTGTTTTGAACAAATCCAGTCGGCTGTTGCCCCCCGTGCTATCGTTGCATGGCTTGCTGCCCCCGTGCTGATGTTGCACGGCTTGCTGTATCCCTGGTGGTGGTTGTTGATGTTGTACAGTCTGAGGTTGCTGTATGGGTTGTTGAGTTTGTAGTGTAGTTGCATCGCCACCAGCTTCATCACCAGCTGTGCCCATTGTTGCGCCTTGTGCACTAGATTGAGGTGCCGAATCATTAGTTCTTTTTGGTCTATTCTGAACATAAGCTCCTCCAGAGTATGATCCAGCAATAAATCCAGCTTCTATAAGTGCATTCCCCAAACTACTGACAAACACAATATTATGATTGGTCAGTGTCTCACTCATAGCCTTGACAATAGTCTGGTACATATGAGTTTGCCCCAGCCTGATAGATGGGTCAACATCTCCTTCCATCAGGACTCTGGGATACAAGAGCCGTTGAACTATTCGTCCTCCACGCATCTTGGAATAACACATCAGACATTTTTGCATGAATTATTCAACACAGGTTTCCAGTGTCTTCTTAGCCTCTTCATCCAAGTCCTCTATCGTGACATTGATTGGTTCGTATTTGTTCGTTGTTGACATGATGTGGTTGCAATGAGTCCCACTGGGCGTCCAAAAATGTGTTGACGAGGAAATCCTGCCAACACACTAATAAGGCCCTGGCGAGAACCGAAGAGCAGAGGGACGCTCTGTGATTCTCAAAACCTCGCAGGCAGTGCCGATCCACCGAGAGAAGCGTGCCAGCCAACATGACCTGCAGTTGACAAGGAGACAAACGAGATCAAATTGTTAACACTGGATTTTGGTAGAGACCGAGAATGACAGGTGGACCAGTGTGCGACAGGCTAAGGCAATCGGCAAGCAACGATGCGGTCGGCAAGGT
>DXKC01036704.1:0-11091 GCA_031170775.1 Cymbopogon citratus
AGATTGCTCTGAGTGTGTGTCCACTATCCAAACTTTAGTATGCTTACCCCTGTATAGTACATTGGTCAGTTTCTCCACATGCTAATATTATAATGATACCCATCCTAGACACTTAATATTCTATTGCCTTCCTTTGGGAAAATATAAATAACTATACCCTGAATACTTCCGGGTGAAATGCTGCAACGATAGATCCGTGCGCTTGCGGATATTACTCTAAAAGGTTGCGATCTATCAGTTGGCAACTCTTGCTTAGTTGCTAGAATTATGTTTCTAGCGAGTATGTCAAGAAATGCCAACAAGCGGTTCTGGCGCCATTACCGGGGATGGTTCTAAACAGCCAACCTCGGTAGTGACGCTAAGAAATGTGAACAGCGATCTCGGCTGAGTGCGCGGCGCTTTCGGGTTAGCTAGTGTGCATGGCACGATGTGACGGTGTGGCGTTGTGGCACAGCAAGTCATCTTAGGCAAATCCAACATGCTTAGCATCTTGCAGGGCTTTAAGGGAGTCACATAGACCATCTAAGCAGTAGTGGGAACTCAGGCAAGCTCCCATGGCGGCGGCAGTCGAGCGGCAAGAAGGCTCGTACTCTAAGCATGGTCCAGGTTACTGGTACAGGCCTGGAACCACTCCCGCTCTCCAATCAGCTGTGCACCAAGCTCCTACAGTCCGTTAGAGACGACTAACAAGCATGGCAATGGTAAACGGGGCGAAGGCAAGGCCTTTCCATCCAATTTGGCTAGGTGGCTAGTCGGTCTGGTCAAAGCAGGGCTCAACGGCCTATCCTCATCCATCGAGGCGGCCAGAGATGGCAGGAAACAAGTGTGGCAAGCAGCAGGGCATGGCGGTGTTGACCACTTCGGTGTCTTAGATGCCAGTGGTTTGATTTGGCTTTGTTGGTCATTGTGCAAGTGTACGTGCAAGTGTCCGGAGCCGGCAGAGGCTCGGCCGTTTTATCCCCAGTGCAGGAACGCGTTGGCAAAAGAACGGGTCCGGTGGGGGAGAGAGGATCGGTTAGAGAAGGGAAACTGAAGACTCAAGAATGATACAGAAAGATGAATAGACCGGCACGAAGGCACGGCACAGGCATATATAGATGGGTAAAAATAGATAGAACATGTATATGAACAATGTATACATGACAGGATATAAGCAAGTGCATATGATAAGAATGAAAAACAGGAGCTTGTCAACGTCACGAATGGCGCCGACGGGTTCGGGTGCTCGACCTTGAAGCAAGGGCGGACTGTTGCACGAACAAATGGGGCGATGGAGTCGGCCTAGGTGCTGCAAGGTGGGTTGCCTCCCTGCAATGGTGAAAACAGCAGCACAAAGGCTGACTATCAATAGAACAGTTGCAGGATTCATCATTTGGAAGGAAAAAGGCAGGCCTTGGGCTTCTGGATGCTCACCAGAAACTGTAGAGAAGTTGCAGTGCTCCTGGCTCTCGGACGGTGGTGAAAAAGGGCAGCTCTGCTGCGGCAGAGTGATCAACGGTGCGAAGGCCAACCTCAGACAACGGGGGCAGCAACATCTTATAGGAAGGAAAAGGCAAGGCCTTGGACCATGGAGGCTCACCGTTGGTGGTTACTGTCTTATTGGCACGGAGTGGCAACAGAGGTCGACCTGGAGGCGCTCCGGGTGAAGTGGTGCTCACGGTTAGTGGCTTCGGCTTCTTGCAGTGCGAAAAACAGGGCACGACGGCCGGCTGTCAGCAAGAACAGCTGCAGATGGGGGACAAAGTGGGGAGATGTGGCTCACAGTGGCTTACTGTTGACACCAAAATTTGGTACGAAAAATATAGTACGTGGGACCAGGTGTCAGAAAGGATTAATGCTGATGTGGCAATGGTTAGCCAAGGCAAAGGAAGGCCATCGAGACAAAGGAAAGCCGAATCAAGCATCATGATGGGCGTATCGGCTAAACGCAGAATTTGGAAGAGACCGCACCCGGGTCGGCAAGGAAGGGAATACACATCGGACTTTACCAGAAGGGAAAGATTGGAGTCCAACTTATCTAAATTTCCATAGTTTTAGTTGTTTTCGTATTAGAACTCTTATTTGCCCAGGCTATAAATATAAAGCCCTGGCCATTGTAATTTTTATCATCACGATCAACACAAAACCGGCTATCACGCCGTACCCCTTAGGAGTAGGAGTAGGAGTAACGTAACGTAGATTCGATGAGACCTTTCGAGCAGGTGTGTATTGTCCGTGGAGAGCGGCGTCGGCTTGCTAGTAAGTATTGTCAAAACCCGTAGTATTCTAGATGGGTTGTTTGTATTGTTCCGTAGAGAGCGACGTCGTAGTCTATCTATGAATATTGCAAGTTATCGGCTCTACTAGCTTTGGCAAGCTTGTAGATTCATTAAGTTATCGATATTGTCTGTTTTTAATAATTTATTTAGTATAATAATATCATTGTCTGATCTAAGATTAGGTAGATTTGGCCATATTCTGATTAAATTCAAGAGATTATCATGTTTAGATCTATTTTTATGCTTGAATCGTGATTCTATCGGCCAATCCCTATCTAATCTTGACCGTTACGTGTTGTGGGTTAGATTTAGATAAAGTTGCTGAAGGTTAATCTAAGACCATGGGCTTTCGTGGCTAATCTTAGGTTGAGATGGATCTGCTTGTTTACTTCTATTCCTGCCTCATGGACCCTGTATCGGCTATTTAGCCGATCCAGTTATACTTTACGTGTTGTAGGCTAGATTTAGATAAAGTTGCTGAAGGTTGATCTAAGACCATGGGCTTTCATGGCTAATCTTAGGTTGAGATGGATCTGCTTGTTTATTTCTATTCCTACGTTATGGACCCTGTATCGGCTACCTAGCCGATCCAGTTATGCTTTCACGAATAGTTTAGACGAAGTTGCTGAAGGTTGATCTAAGGCCATGGGCTTTCGAGGCTAACCTTAGGTTGAGATGGATCTGCTCATTTATTTCTATTTTTGCTATATGGACCCTGTATCGGCTATTCAGCTGCTCTTGTTATGCTTTTACGAATAGGGCACTTGTATCGGCTATCGGCTAGATTTCTAGTTGACGATGGTATTCGCACGCTATCTGTTTAAGACCCGATAATGATTAAACATGATCGGCTAAAGAACTTATACCAATATTCGCATATCTTTATAGCCTGTTCTGTTTACATCTTTATCTTTATTATGATTACACTGCATGGAGCTAACTCTCTAGTTAGTTTCCTTATCTGATCGGCTATGATAGCCATACATCCTGGAACTGTTTGGAGTCACACCGGCAGGTTCCATCATTTGATCTCATTTGTCTCCTTGTCAACTGCAGGTCAAGTTGGTTGGCACACTTCTCTCAGTGGATCGGCACTGCCTGCGAGGTCTTGAGAATCACGGAGTGTCCCTCTACTCTTTGGTTCTCGCCAGGGCCTTATTAGTGTGTCAGTGCCACATTCACGCGTCGACACATTTTTGGCACGCCTAGTGGGACACATCACAACAGCATCATGTCAACAACGAACGAGTATGAACCGATCAACATCACGATAGAGGACTTGGATGAAGAGGCTAAGAAAACACTAGAAATCTGTGTTGAACAATTTAAGCAAAAGTGTCTGATGTCTTATTCTAAGATGCGTGGAGGACGAATAGTTCAGCGGCTCTTGTATCCCAGAGTCCTGATGGAAGGAGATATTGACCCATCTATCAAGTTGCGGCATACTCATATGTACCAGACCATTGTCAAAGCCATGAGTGAGATGCTGACCAATCATAATATTGTGTTTGTCAGTAGTTTGGGGAATGCACTTATAGAAGCTGGATTTATTGCTGGGTCATATTCTGGAGGTGCTTATATTCAGAATGGATCGAGAAGAACAAATAATTCGGCACCTCAAACTAGTGAACAAGGCACGACAATGGGTACGATTGGTAATTAAGCTGGTGGTGATGCAACTATACTACAAACTCAACAGCCTGTACAACAACCTCAGACTGTACAGCATCGACAACCACCACCAGCGACACAGCAAGCCGTGCAACATCAGCACGGGAGGCAGCAAGCCGTGCAATATCAACACGGGGGGCAGCAAGCCGTGCAATATCAGCACGGGGGGCAACAACCGACTGGATTTGTTCAGAACAACTATGGAGGATATCCATCGGCTACAAAAAATATTTGCTATGAAAAGAAGATCATCAAGGAACCTGGTGCTCCATCTTACCAGGGGAAGCTTCTGCTAGGAGGAGAGTTACCTTTTGGCTATCATTATGAGTCAGAGTATTATGCTCCCAATCAATACTCTGGAGGTCAGCAACAGCCTCAGCAACAGTACCTGACTCATGGAGGTCAGAATCTTCAGTCCCCACACATTAATCAACTCATGGGACAAGTTGCCGATATGGTTCAGAAGCAGTTTGGCATCAAGCCAAAGAACTCCACTCTTACATACAGGAAGCCATATCCAGAGTGGTACGACCAGATGACTTTACCCCCGAAGTACAAGATACCAGCATTCACCAAGTTTACTGGTAATGGTGAGACCTCCACCATGGAGCATATAAGCCAGTACTTGATTCAGTTGGGGGAGTTGATTGATGAACCGGTGTTCAGGATACGGTTCTTTCCTCTGTCATTGTCTGGAGTAGCTTTCTCATAGTTTGCTTCATTGCCCTACGAGTCTATTCTGACATGGGAAGACCTGAAAACAAAGTTCCATCAATACTTTGATTCGGGTATGACAGAGAAGGGTATAGCTGATCTCATTGCTCTCAAGCAGGGATACAATGAGTTGGGATCGAGCTTCTTGCAGAGATTCAGAGAAGTAAGGAACCAGTGTTATTCTTTGATTCTATCTAATAAGGACCTGGTTGATATTGCTGTTTCTAGGTTATTGCTAGTTCTTAGAGAAAGGATTGGCTCTGATCATGCTAGTTTGGCTACACTGTCAAGGAAGATAGCTAGCCTGGATAACAGGTTTGGCTTCAATCGTCATGGCAAGCTACCTCAGAAGGCTGCAACAGTTGAAGGATTCTATGCTTCATACCTTCAGGAGAGTCTAGCAGAAGAAGAGGGTGGCAAAGATGAAGTAGCAGCTGTCGAGTGGACCTAGGGTAACACAGAGAGCATGCCTTGGGCTAAGGCCAAAGATAACCAGGGAAACAATGGATATAGCTTTGACATCAACAAAGCTAATGAGATTTTTAACATGTTGTTAAAACATGGATAGATTAGGCTGACTGGGAACCACAAGATTCCATCGGCCGAGGAACTTAAGAAGATGAAGTACTGCAAGTTCCACAATTCTCCCACTCATAACACTAATGATTGCAAGGTCTTTAGGGATTATATCCAGAGAGCAATCAACAAGGAGAGGATTGGCATTGAGAAGACCATGTGGGTAGATGGGCATCCTTTCCCTACCAACATGGTGGCTACGTCCGGCAAATTCAAGGTACTTACTTCTGACAAAGCCAAGAAAGCTGGTACTGTTGACTCTGAGAAACAGATATCGGCTGAGGAGTACAAAGAGCTAAAGACGAAGCATCAATTGAAGCAGCCTGAATCTTCCAAGGCTGGTGAGCGAAGGCGTCCTACTGTTCAGATCCTGTTGAACAAGTGGCAACAGCTTCGTCGAGCAAGAGATTATCAGCAGTGGCTTGAAGAAGAAGAGTACAGACGCCACCGTGAAGAAGAAAGAAGGATCAGGGAAGAGAATCAGTCCCATTGGCATTGCCCTTTCTTCAAATATTGTTGGAACGAAGGTTTGAAAATGCCTACACTCTGTAATTGTCCTGAATGCAATAATCAATATCAGGAGTATAGGCAAGGAGCAACCAACCACCGACCTATCCATGAGCGTTTGGGTCAGCGTATAAGAAATAATGAGTGCAGATTTCATGATCAGCCTGACAAAGGAGTTGCCAATCAGGAGATGATCTATTATGAAGAGGAACAAGAACCAAAGTATGCTTGGCAAGAAGGTCAGTGGTGCCTAGGAGGGTTGACCAGGAGCCAGAAGAGAAGAGTCCAATGCTTGATGAATGATGAAAAGCAAGGAAAGAAAAGGAAAGCTCAAGTCTGGCAAGCCAAGCAAGCAGCCGATAAAGGTAAAGGCAAAGTATCGGCTACTATTGCAACCATCTTTATGTTGCCTATAGAATTCGGTGCCTATAGAGAGAGAGATAGTGATGATGAATCAAAAGATTTAGATGATGAAGGTGTGTGCCAATGGATCTATGAGACCGAGAAGGCCACATTTGAGAAACCTCAAAAGTATCTACACATAAAGGCATTATACTTGAAGGGACTTGTTGATGGCAAACCATTGACAAGGATGCTGGTTGATGGTGGAGCTTCAGTCAATCTTATGCCATACACTACGTTCAGGAAACTTGGCAAGATTGAAGAGGATTTGAGTCAGACAGACATGAGGCTTTCATATTTCAGTGGCAACATATCTAATACCGAAGGTGCTATCACTGTTGAGTTGACCATTGGAAGCAAGAGTTTGCCGACCACTTTCTTTGTGGTTGATACTTCTGGGACCTATAGCTTATTGCTTGGACGGGATTGGATTCATGCTAACTGTTGCATTCCTTTAACAATGCATCAGACTTTGACCCAATGGATTGGGGATAGAACAGAAGTAGTCCAAGGAGATTAGACTGCTGGGGTTGCACTGGCTGGGTCTGCTGATTGGAATTTCAAAGGAATTTAGTGCTTCTCTAGCAGGGTGTACGAAGGAGGTTACGTCAGATGTTATAATAAGAACCAACAGCCGATTAGGATCATTGACTCACAAAAAGATTTCTGATCAAGATAAGGAAGAGTTCTTTATTGGTTATCAGATCTATGGTTTGAAAAGAAAATATTTTTGGCCGATGCAGAAAGGATTGAAGAGTTTGGACTATAGCTCATAGTATTAGTTCATTAGCAATCCTAGATTGGTATCAATTGTATACTTAGCAAATTTTGTTAGCTGAGTTGTTATGCACTCTGGCTTGTAAAAATAGCTAATACGAAGTGTATCGCCTTTAGAACAAAAAATACAAGTCCTGCAATCAGGGCAAGAGCCAATACAATATGTATTGCCTTTAGTGCAAAAAACATCAAAAATAAAATGGTGTTTTGAGCAGATCTCAATGGATCAGTTTCAGAGACATACTGGGAAAGATAAACTAAAAAGGAAACTACATTTTATTTACAAGAATTATTTACAAGTTTATTTGCCTCAGGAATTTTACAAGTTTAACACATTGTTTACTACATTAGCAGAAACTACTCCATCAGCTATATCCTCTGCTACTGCCTCAAAGTCGTCGGCGTGCTCCTCCATGGCCTCCATCACTTCTGGAAGATTGGTATTGAGGCCAAGCAAGTTCTAGCCGGTGACTTCTTGAGCAGCAACTAGGGCACGTGCAGCTCCATGGCGAACACCATGAAGAGCAATCTCATTAGCCCTGGGGAAGATTTGGCCTAATTGCTCCACAATGCCATCACCTTGAGCATTGACAGAGGCAGCGGCCTCATTAGCAGCCTGCTGCAGTGCTTCAAAGCGCACTGTCAAGCCTAAAGAAAAGAAGAAGAAAGTTAGGAGATCATATACATCCAAGATTAGAGATTGAAGATGAATTGAAAGGATGTTGAAAAACTCACTGGTGACTTGGGCATCAGCAGCCGCCCTTTGCTCCATCGCCACCCTCAAAGACGCTTCCCTATCTTTAAGGGCCTGCTGGGTGCGGTCTAGCTATTGTTGGAACTCGGCGAGGACATTCTCCATCCGGCTCAACTCCTTGGTGGCCTCAGAGTAGCGATCCCTCGCCTCATTTTTCTCCACTCTATAGCGGCTTATCAATACTTTCGCCGAATTCTCAGATTCGGCGTCAGAATGAGTCTTCCTCCACCACCGGTGATAGAGGAGGAGAAGCCAATGCTGCTAGAGGTGCTAACGGCAACGCCAGTGGTGGAGCAGCTGATGCGGCAGATGCGGCCGGGGCCGATGGTTGAGCATTTGATGGACCAGCGCCGTCAGGATTCAGGATACTTTCAAGTTGCCTATGAACAGTTAAAGGAAAATCAATGAAACAAATCTAGAGAAGCCGATTGAAACGATATGAGTTGAAGATCATTTACCTCCTACGCTGGCGCATGGATTGCCAGAGTTCATCATCACTCGTATCTGCAGGGCGTTTGCCGCGATCATCCGCCATTGCTAGGTTTCTACTGTTCAAAAGGGGGAAAAGGAAGGGTTTTCTCGAGAGGGAAACTTGAAAGGCAGACGACTGGTGAATTGATTTCGATTGCCTTGGTGGTTATTTTATAGCAAGAATCCAGGAAGGCAAAGAGTCAAGTGTACTTGGACCATCAGATCAAATACGAACGGTGAGAAACAGATCACTAAATTGGTTCCATATAAAACGGTGAAAGGATGGATCGACTAAGTAGCCGATAAGATACACTGCTTCTGGAAACTAAAGAAAGCAAAGGAAATCATTCAAGGATTCACAACAAGAAAAATTCCAGAAGGATTACAAACACAGACAAGAGATATTATGAAAAATTGTGAGTCTGTATACTAAAGCTGATCTGAATTTAGGAGATAATCAAACTTACATCCCCAAAACAAATTCAGATCAGCTAATTATGTTCCTGGCCCATACAGAGTAGTTATTCTTACAAGATCAATGTCAGAGGCTTAGGGAGCAAAAGAAATAATCATAGAGAGGATGTTGCTGTTGAAGCACTCTATCTACATACAAAACAAAACAACATCCTATTCAGAGTTTTCTCAAGCATACTTGATTATATCTGTTGGGTTAAGTTTGTCAGCTATATCTGCTGCCACACCTCTGATAATGCCAGGATCTTGTGTCAACACTTTATTGATATCTAGAAGATTTATTGCAAGACCAAGCATACTGGTACCTGTGTAAGCCTGGGCAGCAGCAAGGGCATAAATGGCACCAAATCTGGCACCATAAGAAGCTATTCTATGAGCCCAAAGATGAATGTTGCCAATTCTCTCAGAAAGATCTTGACCAGAAGAATTCACAGAATTTGCAGCATGAATTCCAGTCAATTGCAAATCTTCAAGCTAGGAAGTCAGATCTACAGAAAAAATAAATGCTTGAGGATACTGGTTGCCAGAATAAAAGAATATGCAGGAAAAATTCTAAGGAAAATATATTCACCTAAAATTCTAGAAACAAGCATGGACTGCTGCCCAAGAAGAATGTCTATTGTTCTCTTCTTATCCTCAAGATCTCTTTGAATAAAAGAAAGAGACTAGAGATTAGGAGAAGCCACATTAGCCGAATTTTCAGATTCGGCTATGAACTCATCAGTCCATAAGTCACTTGTATGAACTGATCTTGTCCTTGGCGCAAAGGAATCAGACGATGATGGAAGGGCAGGAATAGCAGCGGCAACGGAAGGGCCGATAGTTTCTTCAACGCGACTATGAAGAAAAGGCGAAGTGAAAAGACTATCGGCAAGAGCAAACAAGTACTGAAAGAAAGAAATACAGCAAGCTTACCGGCGAGATTGGCGTGGATCTGCATCTTCTTCTCCAGAGAAACACCTATTCCGGTGTCCGTTCGCCATGACGGAGTAGGGTTTTCTCAGAACAAGAGCAAGAAAGGAGTGTGGAATAGTGGTCGGTAAGAAAGGTAATTACATTTATTACTGAAAGATGCCGAAAGAAGAGAGAATCAGAATATAGTATTTTAAGTGAACAGTGAAACGATCCTTCTCGGATACATCAACTGATCGGCAAAGAAGAAAAGAAAAAGTGCTCAAATTTTGGAATAAAAGCAAGTTTTATCCCAAAATTGGGGGGCATGTGTTGACACCGAAATTTGGCACGAAGGATATCATGTGTAGGACCAGGTGTCAGAACAGATTGATGCTGATGTGGCAGTGGTTAATCAAGGCAAAGGAAAACTATCGAGACAAAGGAAAGCCGAGTCAAGTATCGTGAGAGGCGTATCGGCTAAACACATATTTGGGAAGAGACCGCATCCGGGTCGGCTAAGAAGGAAAGACACGTCGGACTTCACCAAAAGGGAAAGATTGGAGTCCAAGTTATCTAAGTTTCCATAGTTTTAGTTGTTTTTGCATCAGAACTCTTATTTGCCTAGGCTATAAATATAAAGCCCCGGTCATTGTAATAATCATCATCACGATCACCCCCAAAATTGGCTATCATGCCGTACCCTTAGGAGTAGGAGTAGGAGTAACGTAACAAAGATTCTCGACAAGACCTTCAGGCAAGCTGGTATTGTTCCGTGGAGAGCGGCGTCCTCTTGCATGTAAGTATTGTCAAACCCCGTAGTATTCATGAATAGGGATGATGTATTGTCCGTGGAGAACGGCGTCACGGTCTATCTATGAGTATTGCAGCAAGAACATTAGATAGGGATGATGTATTGTCCGTGGAGAGCGGCATCACGGTCTATCTAATTATTATTGCAAGTTATCGGCTCTATTGGCTTTGGCAAGCTTGTAGATTCATCAAGTTATCGATATTGTTTGTTCTTTATAGCTTATTTTATGCAACAATATCACTGCCCGATCTAAGATTAGTAGA
The DNA here is from genome assembly GCA_031170775.1 of Cymbopogon citratus. Taxonomy (NCBI): domain Eukaryota; kingdom Viridiplantae; phylum Streptophyta; class Magnoliopsida; order Poales; family Poaceae; genus Cymbopogon; species Cymbopogon citratus. The sequence goes on from DXKC01036704.1 coordinate 10,573, forward strand.
TTTGGCCACATCCTGTTAAATTCAAGCGATTATCATATTTAGATCTATTTTATACTTGAATAGTGCTTCTATTGGCTAATCTCTATCTAATCTTGATCGTTACATGTTGTGGGTTTAGAATTAGATAAGTTAATGAAGGTTGATCTAGGACCGCGGGCCTGTTAGACCAGTCTTAGATTGAGATGGATTTGCTTGTTTACTTTTATCACTGCTTCATGGACCCTGTATCGGCTATTCTAGCCGATCCAGTTATGCTTCAACGAATAGCGCTCTGTATCGACTATCGGCTAGATTTGTCTATTCATAGAGGGGGATGATGTATTGTCCGTGGAGAGCGGCGTCACGGTCTCTCTAGGGGTAGTTCACGTCTATTCCGTAATGTTACATGTGTGCTATCTGTTTATACCTGATAATGATTAAACACGATTGGCTAATGAATTTACACTAAGATTTATGCATCTTTATAGCTTATTCTGTTTACATCTTTATCTTTATTATGATTACATTGCATGGAGCTAA
>DXKC01036709.1:0-13210 GCA_031170775.1 Cymbopogon citratus
CCCTTTGGTCGAAGCCTGTACGCGTGCGTTAGGAGTCCGCACAAGAGACGTTGGTCCTCCGGCGCGGAGCTCGGGAGCGCGGCGGAGCTTCCGGCGCGGGCGGCGTCGCGGGCAGCGCGCGGCGGACCTCGGGAGCGCAGGCGGACGGAGCTTCGGAGCGGCGTGCTGGACGAAAGGACCGGCCGAGCTCCCCATCCTCGCTCCCCTGCTCCTCGTCCTCGCCTCTCCCCTGCGACGGGAGGACCGATGGGCGGCCAAGACCAAGGAGCGGGTATGGCGGCGCGGCCAAGGCCAAGGCGCGCGGCGGCGCCGGCGAACACGAGCGGTGGCGCGAGGTGGGCGGCGCGGCGGCCGCGGGTCCGGCGGCTCGTGCGGACGACGAGCACGGCTCGAGCCTTGCAGGCTGCAGCTGCCACACCTTCTTCTTCGCGCCCCCGCGCAGGGTGTCCGTTGGCGAGACTCGGAGACCTCCATCGTCCTCGTACGCAGCGGCGGCAGTGATGCACGAGTATTGCCCGTTGGGGATTGGATGCTGCCGCAGCCGTGCGTAGAAAGAATAGGAGGATTCTCTCGTAAGGAACTAGCAAGGGGCAAGGGCAAACTTCTCAATTCCATGGCTTTGATTAAAACTGAATATAATAATAGATATAGTGTCTTCCAGCAAACTTACATCTATTTACAGTGTCTTTTGGCAAAACCATATATTTTTAGTGGCCTACAGCAAAAGCCACGTTCCAAGAGTGTGTCTAGGCAAATTTTGCCTAGGATCTTTGGATCCCGAGTCCTGCAAAGCCGCCATTAGTGGCCCTCCCTTCCTCGCTCTCTCTGCTTGACTTGTTGGGAGAAGTACGCGTGGGGCGAGCGAATGTTGGCCCTTGGACGTGGGCGGAGGCTTTCTGTCATGACCTAAGCATATGGGCCTGCAATAGTATTAGGGACCTTTGCCTGCTATGTAGTCAGACATGAATGATGAAATGAATTAATCTACCGTCTCCAATTCCCCTTCGTTCTTCTTCAGAGACGGCGCCGCCATGCTCTCCGCCGTGCGCGTTCGCCGGCAAAACTCTCCACTGTCCTCGCGCCCACCGTGCATGTACGCCGGTAGTTACCCAAGGATCGTAACACTTTCGTGGCGAAGTAGCCCGGGCGGTTGCTGTCGGGTCGAGGTTAGAGGTCACAGGTGATCGTCCGTGCAGAGCCCGAGGACGCCATGGCTGCCTAGGACGTCATAGATGGGCAAAGTGCTGGTCCGGGTCGGCCTGGCAGTGCATGGCAACGGGTCGGCATGGCCCGATGGGTTTCGGGTCGACAAGGCACACCATGCCCTGCGGGCCGTGCTGCCATGGGCTTCGTGCCTAAAGGTTGTTTTTCATGTCGGGCAGATCTGAGAAGCACGACAAATCCAGCGTTCGGGGCGGCCCAAGGCCCATTACACGGAGAGGGAGGGGGAAGCTAGGGTGACATACTGACATCGTAGCTTCGGAAGGGCGCCGATGACGTGACCGGTGACTGGATCCGCGGAGGAGTAGCAGGACGAAGCCGGCAGCAGCGTGGGGCGGTGAGGAGGTAGTGTGTCGACTGTTCAGCGCTGAGGGCCGCGGAGGAGAAGAGCCTGCAGCAGCGCACCTCGCTGACAAGTCGCGAAGAAGAGAAGCGAGCGAGAGCGAGGAGTTGGTGAGGCGAGCGACTGGGTGAAAGTGCGGCGGCGTGGCGGGAGTAAAGGGTAGGCAGTAAGGGAGGGCTAGGCTACTATGCTTTTGTTGGGCCTTTCGCCATTTTTCTCACCGGTCTCATTATGACTTTTGATAATTTGCGTGCGGGGCCGTGCCAGCACGTCATGTCTGGGCCAGGGCATGGCCTGCTTCCTCGGGTAGTGCCAGTCCGGGCCCACTCAACACTGGGCGGGGCTGTGCTTGTGCCCAGCCAAAAGGGCGGGCTTTAGGTCAGGCCATCGGGCTCAGGCTGCATGCCCTATGCCCAAGTATAAGGACATGGTTATTGCCATAAAAAATTATTTTGATATAAGATGGATCAAAATATATTTAGAAATGGTCTATTTTCATTATGCCATAAGAGACATACTCCATCTCTACCAAAATAATGTATTATCTGGCTTTTTGAGAAATCAATTCTTTTTTTCTTTGACTAAGTATCAAATTTTTTTCTTTAAATAAGTTTATTATGAAATATGCTCCATGCTGAGGATACAAAGAGGAGAGAAAGAGAAAAGAAAATGAGATGCAATACATTGCAGAGGAGGTACTATTAAGGAACCATAGGAACTGTAGCTTAGGCCCTGTTTGGTTGTCGCCTCTTAAACTAAAGTGGACTAAACTTTAGTCACTTTAGAAACTAAAGTGCCAAACAAACTGACTATAAGGTGATTAAAATATTTTAGTTCCACTAGTGGCTCAAGAAGTACTAAGAGGTGACAAAAACATTCTAGTCCACTTTAGTGTAAGATTTAGGAACCAAACATGCCCTTTAAATAAATAATTTTCTCTCTTTCACCCATCCATTCTTTCTCACCCACCCCTCCCTTTCTCACACTAGCAAGATTTGGAGTTTTCAAACTTAACAAACATTGGAAATACTTTTACTAGTGTAAAATGTGATGTGGCGAGCATTGCACCTCCTCTCAAGTTTATAAATTAAGGTTGCCCTAAGTATATTTTTACAGTGATTTACCGACAAGTCAAAATGCGATCGAATTGAAAAGCGCAAAAACCAAGAAAATTCATACTAAAAGATATCCTATTTTTGAATGTCCATAGGTTCTTTTGGATCGACAAAAGAAAGTCCATACAACGATAAACTTAGACATTATTTCTCTCGTCAACCAAAATGAGTGTGACTTAGCAAAACGCATTCACTTGACAAGCTTTGTTTGATTTTTTTTAAAAGGTCTTATTTGACACACCTCAGTCCTCATTTCACTAGTAAAACCATTTTTTTTACTTCAGGCCCGGCCACAGACAACTTTATCAATGGAGTTGGAGCTATTTTGATAAATTGTTTGACAAAACCACTAGTGGAGCTCCATAAAACACTCTTGCGGAATCTCAAGCATAATGCCACTAGAGAGCGAATTGGAGCTACTATTTTTGCCTTCATCTGCCGGCCATTCCTTGTGATATAAGCAAGAACATACAAACCCTAATTATGATTGCTAGCTTAGACATAATGCGGAATTGATTAAAGCCAACCAATTAGAGCTTGAGATTGTCACAGCTGCCTCTGTTTCGTATGACACGAAGATATGGATGCGATAGATTAGAATTAATCACCACATGAGAGCTTTGATGGCCTGTGGTAGTGAAGAACCAAAGGTAGAACTGCAGCAATAGAACTCGGAAGTACCTCTTCCTGCTGAACGTGGTCTGCATTCCTCCGACGAGGTTAGATTCGTGCTATCATATCATATCTGTGTCGGAGTAATACGCTATGAACCAAACCAGTTGGTCAAGCATAAGAACATATGGCCGGTCGTTTCTGTGGCCAAACCAGTGGTCAAGCATAAGAACATACTCCCTCTGTCCCAGAAAGACTGTCGTTTTGGGATGCATGTCAGTAAAACTTTCTCAACTTTGACTAAATTTTTAGAAAATATGTGTAACATTTATATCTCTAAATAATTTTGTTAAAAAACTAGACTTCAAGATCTTTTCAATGATACTAATTACTTAGCATAAATATTTATATATTTTAATATATAATTGCCGGCATTTTGAAAACGTGGCTTTCTCGGGAAGCGAGAATGACATTTATTTTGGAACGGATGGAGTATGACTGATCGTTTACTTGTTTGGCTGATTTGTTAGGAGAGTAAAATAATGTACCATGGTTGATAAGTTCAAGTGAACATGAAAAAACAGAGTACCTCAAAAGTGTCATGCTCTGATCTTTAAGTGGTCTACTGATCCCAATGGGGTTTACCGGTTCATAACAACCACGCCGGCAGAGACGACGACCATGATACGGAGGACGTGTTTTTTTTCTCAAAATTTTTTTGTTGCATGCTTGTTCCATTCCAATGGCGAGTTAGTTATCCACTAACACCATCCGATCGACTCAAGCCAACCGATCATAATAAGGACTCTGAATTCTGAAGACCTCAATTTACTTCACCCAACTCACTATTAATGGCAGGGCAACTACCACCAGGACATCATCAATGTCATAATCCACATTAGATTTATTTGTGTTCATGTTAATCAGAGTAGAGATCATGTGGTTAAGCACTCTGTTTTACAACAATTTCATGATTTTTTAGAGCTTTAGGATTGTTTTTCTAACACATCTCGTTAGCGGAACCCTTGAACTAATAACATTAAAACTAAGATTACCAAATATAAAGATAGAGCAGCTGTCATTTACCTTCAAGTACTACGCAAACAAACTATTAGAGACCAACACCACCACATGCTAGGCTACTACACTTGATCATTGACATGTCACTTGAACTAGGATCGTCATGTCCAACAGGGTCCAAGAACTAAGCAAGCAGTGTGAGTGACATAGCTAACCAACCTGTTCTAATTTAGAGAAGTAGTTAAGACTGACCCACACCACTCTACTTTAATTTATGTCAATGCCAACTCTGATCTTGATATCAGTACCATCTCCGACAACTGAATTCAGCAAGACAAACTGGTAGCACTCGTCAGGATTAGGCAGCCCATTGGAGAGGTTTGTGCGGGCTACTCTGAATTCTGATGACTGGTTATGGCTCATTAACAAAATACTTTTGGGACGATTGGTGGAGAAAGTGTACAGAGAATACCGGAGCTCGCATTTCATTTCCTTTGTGGTTGCTCCTTGACTACCACAGGGGTCGGCAGCACGAGGGTCAATCCAGTGCACAAAGATGGAGCGGGCATGCTGTTGCCACTCCATAGTCAGCATGAGAAGGCACTTGACGCTGGCAGTGTCACCTTTGTTCTTGTTTCCAGTGGGGCAATCAGCAAGGAGGAAATTGAAGCCATCACAGAGGTCGATGGTAAATCTGCCGCTATCATCGGGCTTGACTGTGGTGATGCATGGCCATTTGTGTGTTATGCTGAAATGGTCCAGAAGCTTAGTGATGGAGCCCACAAAGCTGCAGGCCTCACCAGGACAGTGGCATGACGCGTGGGCGCACACCAATCGGTGGCTTTCTTGATCACAGTAGGCCGGCCTCAAGGCGCAACCATGTGCTGCGTAAGAGCATGGGACGCGGATAGACTCCACTAATCGCTCCATGCCATGGCACCTGTTGTAGCTGCCTGTGGCGATGCCACACACATGGCACTTGCCCGTAGCTTGGAGCTTGTCACGGCACAGTGAACAGACCAAGTGCCCCACCTTGCACTGCATATGCATAAATCATCAGCACACATCAAAAGGTAAGTCATCCATGAATGGACCAATATATACACAGTATGGTCAGAGATAAAGCTCGTGCTAGAAATACTATAGCATCCATGATGTAGACGTTGTTGATTCCATTACATATAGATGCATATGCATATTGCAGCTGGGTCAAAAAAGTATCAGGAGGTATTGTACTATTGTTAGAACAAAAAAAAGTTGCCATACTCCTGAATGCACGAAAAGAGAATTATATGCTTCAGCAGATACAGAAACAATATTATTGTAAGTTGGCCACTGGAAAGAAAGCCTGTGCCACCTGTGTTTCTCCTAATGCAGTTGTTAAATTGCACCCCAGAATCAGAATAGGAAGATTGCTTTGGTTCCTTATGAATCTGGAATGTCAGTCAACAGAATCGGACTGTTTCTTTTTCTAACAAATTAACTGCAGGGGCTACGGCCCCTCCAGTTTCATCAAAAAATAAATAAATAAAAAGGAATCGGACAGGGCATAATGGTTCCTAATCAACGATTCCACAACCATAGGCTGATTCTTAGAGGTGCCCTGTTTTGGATAGGCAATCTGGTTCGAGGAGGATGATATGTATGATCATTTACTTCAGAAGAAACTACGGATGGTGAGTATCACTACAGACACAGACATGATCCTAGATGGTTGGAATTGTAAAGGCAAGGATCAGTTGGACATATGCTAGGATGCAGTGCCTTTGTTTCATGACTTCCACAGTGGGAAATTTAATGTTTCAAGAATGAAGTATGGAATTATTTGCACCCGCTGAATTGTGAAAATGAGGATAAAATACTGTTTTAAGGGACGGATAAAAATACCGATCCACCAGTATGCTAAATTGCAGTTAGAAAATCCTAACTAGGGTTCTCACCTCAATGTGGAATTGATCATCCGATCATATGGTTTTTGGAAATTAAACCAGTTTCATGCAAAACAGGAAGAAAATAAAATTTATAAGAGATATCAAGGTTACATGACATCCTAAGGTATTGTGGTTACAGAATAATGAGATCCTGATCAAAATATATATTTAAAAAAAAAACTCTTATATAACTTTCAGTATAGCCTTTTCTCTGGGAGAAGGACTTGAAAGCTAAAAATTTTGTAGTTCATCTAGATTTCAGACCTTCTAAGGGGGTGAATGGGAGGTGCCGGAATGGGATATTAGACCTCATGTAAGTCAGTAAGGGTTTGCAACACAACAACAAGATGACCTTTACTCTTTCTTACTGCTGCTTATGTTTCAACACAAATCATCAGACAATGGAGGGCGAGAGGGAAGGTACATGTCTTTAGAGGGTGCAGCTAATCGCAATAAAATTTAGCAAACCCTAAACAAATATAACCTTTACCAGAAGCTTATGGTGAACATTCAATGCAGACACGGTCATAACATGTTCAAGTATGGTTTAATTTGTCTCCGAATGTGAAGCCAGTACGAGATTTTAAGGATTCAATGTGGCAATTGAGCTCTCATCTGCCGTGAAATCAACTTTAAACCCAAAAATAAAGAGGCATTTTACCAGTACTGACTCCAAATCAAAATTGGGGGAGAAGTCCTTAATGCTCAAGTAAGCTTTTATGTAATCCATCTTCATGACAAATGACACATTCTTGTGCAGATACAATACAAGGAACATTGGGTTCAGAAGAGGTGGGGGTTTTGGGCAGGCTGTGCTCGTGTACAGTACCTGGAAGATTGGGGGTTTCAGTGGGAGGAAGCAGACGACGCAGTCGAGGGCGTCGGCGTCCTCCACCGTCACGTCCACCAACGACGCCGCAGCCGCAGCACCTTCTGGGTGAGCGCGCGACGCTGATGCCGGCGGCGCTGTTGTAGGAGCAGAGGAGCTTCCTCCGCCGCCGGCGTCGACAACGAGGGTTCTTGCCCGCTTTTGATTCGGCTCACCTCCCACTCTCCTTCCTGCTGGCTTCGGCGGCGCAGAGCTCTGCAGAGCCGCCATGAGTGGCCCTTCCTCGCTCTCTCCGCTTCTTTCTCACTCTCCACTCTCCTCCAGTTTGGACGGAATTGGGAGAAAGGAGTAGTACGCGGGGGCACTGGTGAGTGCTTTCCAGCTTCCAAGGTGGAGAATTGAAGGAGCTGGAGCGGCCGCGTCTGAGTTCTCTGACACTGCGTACAGCCGGGTGGATAGTGAGAGGTGACAGTGAACGAAACCGTGACAGGTGAGGACGTGTATTCAGTTCGTTTATTATGCCAAATAGAGATGAGTAAAAATACAAATTCGGTTATTAAAGTTTTCAGGGGTGTCATTTCGCTAATTAAACTTTTAAAGATACCTCAACTCGATTTGGCTCCCAAATCAGCCCATAACGGGTATTGTCTCTTTGATATTAGGAAAAAAAAAAACTCGCCTCTCATTAATTTGTTTTAAAGAGCATTGCTTCCTTAATTCTGATCAAACCACGCTGGAAAATAAATACAATAGGAAAAAAACACGCTGGTGAAAGTCTCTAGTTTGGTTTTGGATAATTGATAAAACCCTAGGACTAACCTTTGATCTAAATGAGTGATTTAAAAAAAATGGTCCTAACCAATTGAAGAGCTTGTGATGATCATGGTGGATGGATGGTGATAATCCTAGAAGATGATCAAGTGCTTAAGATTTGGTGGCTGGCTCTTGGCCATCCCTCTTGCCATTCTAACACTCTTGACATACTTGTGAGCAGTTGCAAAGCCCTCCCACTTATCTCTCTTACTTGATTGCTAATCTTGAATGAGATTGAGTGATCCAAAGTGTATTGCATGTGGCGATACATCTAGTGGCCGGTAGATTTCTTATTACTCTACTCGTAACCGGCTTGGAGCTTGTTGGAGGCGTTGGAAAGAGTTGGTGATTGTTCTTGCCCACCTCCGGTTGATTGTAAGATGTTCTTGAGCTTTCCTCGGCGGAGTGCCAAAAGCTACTCTAGTGGATTGCGCGTGTCGTTGAGTACCTCACTTGAGAGTGGTGTCTTGCGGTTCCTTTGCAGAGGATTGCCTTGCGGAGTAAGTGGCTTGAGGGTCACACCGAGGAACCATCTAGGTGGTGGTCGGCACAACCGATGACGTAGCTTGTTGGTGCATAAGTGAACACCGGGTGAACAAAAATAATTGTGTCATCTCTTGTCTTCCGGTGATTGGCTATATTGATTATGCTTGATTGATTGTGTATCATCTTGGTGATTGGCTACATCGACATCTACTCTTCACCGTTGGTATAACAACTCTATCCTCTTTGTACTACCTTTCTAGTGTAGCATGTGTAGTTGGATAGTGATAGTATTTTAGCTTGCTCCCTAGTATAGAAAATAGTGACTTAGCCCTTGTGTGAACTTAGAAACTATAGTCATACTAGAATTGTGGATAAGAGGCTTGCAACACCTTGTAGGCTAAGCAAAACTCGCTTTACGCCGTTTGTTAGACTAATCAAAGTTGCTTAGTAGTTTTGTAGAAATTTTTTATAGGCTATTCACCCTCCCTCTAGCCATCCTAAACCTTACAGCTGGAGAACTGAAAAAAAACATTGCTTCCTTATTACTTATCAGAGCCTGAATGCATGAAGAATAGAGGAGCATGACAAACTGAATATTTGTGTAACGAACTGAATAGAGGAGCCCGACGAACAAAATATTAACAGATGAGATTAGAGATGGAGAGGAGGTCACCGTAACGGGGCATAGGTTGCCCTTTGCGCCGCAAAAGTGCATCCTTTGTCAATTCGTCCACGTCTGCCACCTGATCGCCGACGCCGAGGGCCTCCGCGCGTTGATCAGCTAAGGAACTATTCGGGCGCCGATCGCCTCTAGCCGAGGGTCTCCGCATGTTGATCAGTCATTGCCAGGAACGATCGCCTCCAGCCGTCGCAACTCGCGAAGAACGCTCGTATACAGCGTGCCTGCCCTGGCGGCGCGGCATGAGGCGTACTTGACATGAGATCGTGACTCTTCGTACAGGTACAACCGTCGTGACTCAAGTACAGCAGCGTGGAAGGACGAGAACTGAATGACAATTCAAGCGAGGGCCTAATTGCATTACAGCAAAAGGTTTGGGCCCTTAGCGGGCTGATTTGGGACTCAATTTGAGGTTAGATACCTTAATGACATACTTTAAAAGTTTAATTTTGAAAATGACACCCCATGAGAAGTATAATGATCGGATTTGTATTTTACTCAATAGAGATTATAGTTGGCATATTGATCACCACCGAATGAAGATTATAGAGTATTAAAATGAGCCATTTATGCAACTGCCTCTGTTTTAGAGTCTAATTGCTTGTTTGCTTTTTTTTTTAACTCTACACGTTTGCCCCTGTTTTTTAAAAAATGAAGCCTCTAGTTCCCTGTCCTGTTAAGTGGATTTAATGGTGTTAAGTACAGGCTTAAAAAACGAAAATGCCCTATCAGGGCCATGCCGGCTGTTCGCTGTTGTTCCGCTCTGGAGAAATGAGAGAAAATGAGGAGAGATTTGGTTTTATACCTAGGTTAGAGATGTGGCAAGTCAATCCAATGATTAGAAATAATGCAAACCAATTCAACTAATCGGGCCGACACTACGAGTCGCGTGCCCCTGTGGGTGCTACTGTCGTGCTTTTCTTGGTCGGGCCGGTGTCGGCCCATAATGCCCGTGCCAGCTCTAAGAAAAAGTTATTACTCCTTCCATCCCAATGTATATGCAATTATGAAAAGTGTGTCGGTCAAATTGTGTCAATTTTAACTAAATTTATAGCAAAAACTATTAACATTTATGTCTCGAAATAAATTTTTTATGAAAAAATATTTCATAACTGCTCGAACGGTATTTATTTTGTCTCATAAAAGTTAATCTTTTTTCATATAATTTTAGTCAAAGTTTGTGACAGTTGACTCATCGGGATATGAGAATTACATCTTCATTGGGATGAAGGGAGTATATGTTTGATCTAGCTTGTTTAGGGCGTGTTTAGTTCCCAAAAATTTTTGGGCCTCTTGTGGCACATGCATGAAGTATTAAACACAGACAAAATAAAAAGTTAATTACATAGCTGCCTGCAAATCACGAGACGAATCTTTTTAAGCATACTTAAGCCGCCATTAATACATGTGTGTTATTGTAGCACTTAAGACTAATTTTGAAATAATAATTAGACTTAAAATATCATCTCGTGATTTGTAAAACGGTGCAATTAGTTTTTTTATTTCGTAAGGAGCAAAAAAATTTTTATCAAAATTCTTTAGCAACTGAACAAGCCCTTAGTGATGATTTGTCTTAGCTATAAAATACATTCATTGCTTACGTACTTTAGTGGTATTATTATAAGTTTGCAACATTCATTGTTGTACTTAGTTGTTACTGTAGTGGTATCAAGTTTGTACTGTAAAGATAACACATCAATAAGAAAATCTTTGAGTTAAAAAGCTTATCTTTCGAATCTAAGTATCAAGTTTGTACTGTAAAGATAACACATCAATAAGAAAATCTTTGAGTTAAAAGCTTATCTTTCGAATTTAAATGTCGTCCATACCTAGTAATTTTAAACGGATAGTGTGTATATGTGCGCTTATAAAAAAATGTTGGTCTCGAAGTTTCTCCATTTTCAACAGAGGAAAAAAAAAACATACCCACCAGCTTCTCGCCTCTTTAACGCCGGCCGCCTCCTCTTCCTCGTTTCGGCTTTTTCTCCCCGCCGTCTCGTCTCATCTTCCCTCTCGCCTCGTGCTCTCCAACTGTCGAAATCCAAGCGAAGCCATCGTCGCAAAGCCCGGGTGCAGGAGACGCAACTGCTCTCCCCTGCTCCGGCTACGCTGCAGGTCAGAATGCGCCGGACCAAACCTTTCTTCCTCCACCCCCAATTCCGTTGCTGTAGGCCCTCGAACGCTAGCTTTGTTTTGGGGCTTTTCTCCTCAATTAGAAGAAAGAAATAAAATGTGGATTCTCCACTGGCGGCGTGGAGTCGGCTGCAAATGAGGGCAAATTTTTTTTCACATTTTAGGGTTTTCTTGGAGCTTGCTGTCAAAATTTCTTTTGTGATTCGGTCAAAAAAAATTTTCTTTTGTGTTCCCCCTTTTACTCTGTATATGTAGCACCTCCATACTCGTTCATACTTCGATTCTTGGGCCCAGACTACCTTTTCTGGGATGAATGCTCGTGTGCTCCTCAAAATCGATTTTTGGTGCTGGTGGAAGAGGGGGGTTTTTTTTTCAGACGACCAACACATTTTAGGGGTTTTTTTCGACATTTTGGGGGTTTTGCCCTGTCCTCGCTCGATCATACTTTGATTTTTGGGCGCAGTCTTCCTTTTCCATGCGCTGCTAAAAACTGATTTCGGCGCTGGTGGAAGAGGGTTATTTCTGGGGTTTTCTTGACCTTGTTATCAAAAAATTTATTATGTATATATTTTGCGCAACCTTTTGCTGAGTTAGCTTTTTTTTAATGCTGAATTAGCTTAAGCACGTGATTCCAAGAACAAGGTGCTCTGGTTTTCTTAGTGCTCTGTTCCTGAAGTCACTGCTTTTATTTACAGGATATAAAACCCCAAACCCCCAGAGCCAATCCACTACATAAGCAGCTGTTAGCAACTGTATGCAGCCAATAACTTGTTACATTATTAGCCATCCTCCATTCAGCTGCAAGTCTGCAACTCTGCATCCCACTTGATAACTCACTGGTCAGGTCAATGAGAGTGAGAAGCACTAGGAGTGAACTGTAGTATTAGTGCCATAGTATTTTCTAATTTAGTGATTTGTGACAAGATATTTTCATAGGGTTTGATTTTGGTCCTTTTAGTTAAAAACAAGTAGGATTGTAGTTTGAACTTGATTCTTATTACTGATTGACATCTTTAGCGAAGGCTTTACAGTATATCCTTTTAGTTAAAAAAATGATAAAATTCTTACAATATTAGAAGAAAAAAAAAGAACGGGCGACTTTAATTTGGTAGGCTCTAAATCATTATCCTCAATACTAGTCATTTGATCTAGGCTTTTTCCTATAAGGAAAAAAAGGAATGATGCAACAAGATCTGATATAACTTAAGGGTTTGACTAAATTAAAAACATATTAAATATTCATTGAGGTTCAATGCAAAGGATGAAAACACATATCGCACTTGAAATACTTATCTCACAGCCAAATAGAGATTATAGAGTATCAAAATGGATATTATGTTAGGAATGAGGATAAGGATGATTAACTTTTATTAGTATGCACACTAAATTTATCTACAAAATTTCTAATACTTCTGTAAAATAAGATCTAAACCATGCTGGATCACAGGTGAGCAGTGAGCTGTAGATTTCTGAGTCTGTAATTCATATGGTATATAGCTTGTTGGTGAATATACTTTTACAAATTGGTTGTATGCGTGCAATATTGCTTCTAATCAATAAGTTATATGCATGATAAGTTTAAGCTAATTAGTTTTGATAAGTATTGCATATTATGTTGTTAATCTGTTTTGGTAATATCATGATGGAGTATATATTACGGCACTAATCTATTTTGTATGTCCCATATGGTTTTTTAATATGATTTTTCTTTAGAATGGCCATAGAGATCTCTCGTAATGATCAAGCTGGGGCTGGGCATGCTTGTACTGCAAGCGGTAGAGCTCCAGTGCGCATGTTTTGCTTGTTGCCGATGCCGAGGAGCTGATGGCCATATGACCTAATTATTAGCCATCCTCCAATTGAGTTGCATGTCTGCATCCCACTTCATGACTCATTGTTGAGCACAGCGAGAGTGAGAAGTACTAGGAGTGAATTGTAAAGTGGCTTCTATTGTATGGAATGCTAATTCATTTTTTTTTCTTTTGCCATGGCATGTGTTGTCCTGGTACAGGACTTCTGAGATGGGGG